>JAJAGP010001997.1:0-142178 GCA_025084515.1 Ancistrus triradiatus
CCTTGCTCTTGGAGTGATCTTTGTTGGTCGACCACTCCTGGTAACAATGACCTTGAATTTCCTCCATTTGTACACAATCTGTCTGACTGTGGATTGGTGGAGTCCAAACTCTTTAGAGATGTTTTGTAACCTTTTCCAGCCTGATGAGCATCAACAACTCCTCAGAGCTCCTCAGAAATCTCCTTTGTTCGTGCCAGGATACACTTCCACAAACATGTTGTGAAGAGCAGACTTTGATAGAACCCTGTTCTTTAAATAAAACAGGGTGCCCACTCACACCTGATTGGCATCCCATTGTCTGAAAACACCTGACTCTAATTTCACCCTCAAATTAACTGCTAATCTTAGAGGCTCACATACTTTTGCCACTCACTAATATGTAATACTGGATCATTTTCCTCAATAAATAAATTACCAAGTATAATATTTTTATCTCATTTGTTTCTCTTTATCTACTTTTAGGACTTGTGTGAAAATCTGATGATGTTTTAGGTCATATTTATGCAGAAATATAGAAAATTCTAAAGGGTTCACAAACTTTCAAGCACCACTGTAATGTATTAAAATAAAATATACAATTAATAAAATAATATAGTGTAATCTAGCATAATCTAATGTAATAAATAATATAATGTCATATAATATAATATAACGTATTATTTTTCAAAACATTATATGTTTATTTTCATAAGATTTTGTGTTTTCCCTCAAAATATAGTTACATAATATATTTGTAAATATTACATTGATTGAAAATATACACGTATATAATATAATATAAAATACATAGCATAATATAATTATAATAAAATAAATACTGTGATATAAAGTGGTATAATAAATATATAAAGTTTTTTTTTATATAAAATGTAATCTAATGAATATATTATAATATAATATTATTTTGGGCAGCACAGTGCCTAGGACTGCGATTCTCTTTTCTGTCAGCAGGTGGCGCAAGTGTTCACTAGTTTTCTGTCATTCAGTCGTGAATAAGATATGTATAAGACGGCTTTTAATTGCCTTGGATCTCGGGAGTTAAAGCAAGTAGACTTTGATCAGATGGACGTTAAACAGCACTAATCGATTTTAAACACTTTTAAAATGTATTCCCACAAAATTAGAAATTACACATCTTCTAAAAAAGCTACAGCTTAATGTTACAGCTTCGTCTTTATGAAATAAGAATCTATGAGGCTGTAGATTACACTTTGAAACTTAACAAAATAAACATGCAGTATTTCCACACCTTAAGCACCTGCCTGACAGGTGAGTACAGCCAGGTGATTGGGTGATCACACCTGAGGTGCTGATTGGCTGACTTGGTGGGCTGTGTTTTGTGTTTGCAGAGCCTGGAGCAGAGACTCTTACCTGAGTGTGTATTTTAACTAAAGGAACAGTTTAATGACGATTTAAAAGTTTTCTAACTACATAGTTGTATGTGTCACGAATTTCTCATGAGCCCTTTAAGACAGCACGCGCTCCACCCTATTAAAAACAACAGGGTGACGTTAGGGGTGTGCAGCCAATCAGATAGCAGGATCTGCTGAGCTGGAGAAAAGTGTGTAGTTGTGCTGGAAGAAGCTCTCATGTGAGTGTGTGAATGTATGCGTGTGTGTGTGGAGTGAGGATGTGGAAGGATTAAAGTAAGAAAGCACAAAAGGTTTAGGGAAATTTTTGAGAAATGTAAAAGTTACAGATCTGCAGGGCGTCGGGAGTGCTCACACGGACGCGCAGGGGCGCGCAGCCGCACTTTTGGGTACGTTACGCTTTCGCTGCGCACCCGAAAGTTGGAGGTCGGTGCAGGTTCTTGGTGTTTGGCCTGGATGAAGCTGATCTGATTTCCACTTCGCGGCTGTGCTCCGCTCCTCAAGGCCTCGGTTTGATCCGTGATATAAACAGGAAGGAGCGCGTCGAGCTCCTGCTCATGTTCGCCCTAGGTCTGCTCGCTTTGGTGTTAACGTCCAGAAGGAACTCTGGAGCTCCTGCGAGCGAGCTGGATCTCTAACCTGAAGATGGACGTGTAGAAAGTTCTGGGTTACAACAAAACAATAACAAAAAGTGCTGGCATCATGCTGAAGAATCTAACCAAGAAGCTCAGGAGACAGTCCCTTAGTGAAATCCATCCATTTCATCTCAAGGTAAGAAACAACGTTTTCAGAATCGGTTTAAAGTTTAAGCAGATGGTTCTCTGCATGGTTCAGGGGTGTAGGTGGAACCGTTTCTAATTCTGGTGCTCCATATGACTCCATCAGTTGGGTTCTTGGAGTCTAGGATGATTTAAGAAGATACTACAGTGTTAGAAATTAGGATTAGGTTGTGGATTAATCGGGCTCTCATCTCCTGAAAAGGTGGAGAAATGGAAATCGTTGGAAATAGTTATGGCATCATCAGTTGTCTGCTTTGACAAAACGTAAACATAAATCTTGTGAATTTGCTCGAACAATTAGTTGGTTATTGTTGTTTTCTGACCTTTTTCCTAAAGTGAGGATACAGGTTTGTTCTGTTAATAATCAGTGGTCTGTAAAGAAGCATGCAGTGCACTTCATGAAGCAGGATAGCAGCACCTGGTTAGGTGCTCCATTTATGCGTTAATGCTTGGCAGCTTATCGAAGTGGCGCATTACGTTGCCTTTAAGTGATATTTACTCTATGTTGTTCTCTGAGTAAGACATCAGCTTCTTGCAGTAATATTTACAAGAAATTGTGTGTTAAGTTTCTTGCTCAAGGATCCAACGGTGGCTGGATATGAACCGTACTTCTGTTTTTCAATGCCCAGTACCTTAACCACCATGCCACCAATTACGATCAGTTCTGGAGAAACTGACAGGAGTCAAAAGACCTGCTACAGACCATGTAATGGACCTAAACTTCCATAAAATACAGACTGAAAAACAGACACAAACATGACATGAATTATTTTCTTCGAGTAGCCCGTGGTGACATTCAGATTTTGAAAACAAAACCTAGGCCTACGTCGTGCTAACGGTAAAGACGTTTAGCGGCAACGGCAAAAACTGAGTATATGCCATTGAGCATACGCTAAATAACGACCAAACAACTTGATTTTTTTTGTACACAATGTTTTCCCCCCACAACAAAGTTTTGAATGAAAAGTCAGAAAGTAAGGGACACCTTATTGTCGATGGAACAGTTCCAATAGGACTGATAATCATTGGTCTTGTCGTTTGGGATCAGATGCTGTTAGCTTATGTTATGTTATAATGGTTCTTCTGTATGTTTTGGGATGGGGTTTAGACTTTTTTGTATAAGAATTATAAATGACAGCATACTGAAGCATTTTTGGTCAACATTTCTTTTAAGGGAAGCTTCTTCATTGCTAAAGAAAGATAGCAGGAGCTGCTGGGTTTGTGCTTGGGTCTGAGCTTTCGCTAGCTTTAGCTTTAACCTCTTTGCCTTTGTTAGCTTTGTCAAATTCCATGTCTTCAGCAGGGTGATGCTGTTTTAAGTGTCATGAAATTCGTAGTTCTGAACATCTCTGAGTTGTTCATTCATGGCTTGTAATGCAAACAGCACGCTCTGAAGAGCTTCCAGCTGAAGACATGGCTGTGTTCGGAATAGATCCCTACTCTCTCATTAGTCTCCCTACACCCTCCTTAGTACAGTTGACCAGACATTACAATAGTCACGTAGTTTTTTCATGTTACTGTAATGTAAATATAAAGGGTATTTTCACCAGAAGACTGCATGCAAACGATACGTAAATGTGTCAGAGATATTGCTGAAAACACGAGTGATTGATGAACAATTGAAACGACCTGAAACTTTTGTTTTGGAAGCCAAAAATGCATAGACAATAGACCAGAGACAGTGAATGTGAACCAGTTTATATAGTTATAGGTTAGAGAGAATATACAAACAAAGGGGTACTACTTACAATAGGACAGGTACATGCACTTATACACACCATTTACAGCTTTGTACAAAAAAGTAGAGGAAAGATCATCCACACACAAAAAAAGTCTCTAAACACATCAACCGAGTTTTAACAAACAAGCCCAAACAAGTAATTCAGTTACTTGCACATGAATCAGGGTTGCCAGATCTCACAAGAGAAACAAGCCCAAAAGAATTAGCTTCAAAAGTAATAATGTATGTTTTCCTTTTAACTTTAGAGCTGAAGAAAACTAACTTGCAGGAATGATAGAGACAGAGAGACTGGATCAGGGGGCAAACCCAAAAAAGCAAGTACACTTTAGAAACAAACTCCAAAAACCTGCAATGAACAGCATTTTGTAAGTGACTTTATAGAGAAATAAGGCCACAGTTGCGTAGAATGAATAAACCTGGCAACCACTCTTAAACTCCCACCTCTGCTCATGGATCTGGAGCATTGATTGGCTGTTTTAACGCCTGGAGTTAAGAGATTTTTATTTCTTATTATTATCATTTGTAATAATTGTTAAGAACTCAGTAGTTAAAGTGAATGGACATTAATTAGATGGTCTTTAAATTGTTATTAAATTATTATAATTATTATTATCAGAAGGTCGTTAAAGTATTGTTACTTCTGGAATTTCAAAATGATTGAACAATTTTTATTCTTTAATCAGTGAGGATGTAAGTCGGACATTTCTTCATGGGGTTCATACTGTAGTTAGGATGGAGGAGCTCATGTTTCTTGGGCGCATTTTTTATTTTTGGAGTTCCAAAATGGCTAAATCCATCGTCTTTAGTGGAACAATTTAAGCATTTCTTCTTGTAGGGTTTCAGAATTACTGAAGCATTTTTTTGTTTGTTATAAACATTATGGATCCAAGCAGATGCTCTAATGTTAAAAATAAACATTCTGCAGATGCTTTTGGGATGATTCTGTGTGGAACCATTCTTTTTCTTTGCTGGTGTCCTCTGGTTCCTATTTCTTCTCTTGGCTTTCCAAAAACTCTTCTGCTTTAAGACGCTGCTATAATGTCGGCCATAAATGAATCCCCAACAGCTCTCTAGATGGCTCGTGATTCTGGACAGACCCATAATGTGCTTTTTGAGGTTCCAAACATGAGCCATACTGCCAGATTGGTGCTAATACACAGTTCTTTGATGGTCTGTGGCTTGGTTGGTGTATGATTCTGGGTGGAACCGTTTCTCCAACATTATTGAATCCTTTTTTTGTTTTCATAATTAGTTGGGATCGAAGCAGATTTGAAACAGTTACCAATAAATCATCTTCAGTATGTTGTAGGTGGAATATTTTGCTTCTGAGGTCCTAGATTTGCTAGATCACTAAATCCTGCACTGCTGGAAAGAAGTAGTTACTTGATACTTAGTTGAAGGAAACTTTTTTCTACGGCTGTTTGTTTGGGTTTGTTCTGTACCAGTAGGACTACAGCCTTCATGAAGAACTTCTGTTTCAGGCTTTGCATACAGCATTAAGCACCTAAACCTGTAAAATAGAACTGGCTTTATCGGTAGATCTGCAGATGCTGATTCCTGAATACTTTGTGTTAAGGTCTATGCTTCCTCCAGACCCAGCACCAGCATTCACAGAAAATGGGCCTTCCTTTAAAGTCTGTTGCAATTCTTCGTGCAGTGAGCCACAGCGCTACCCTAAGTAAACAATAGCTGCTCGGAAAATTCACTTGAATGATTAAAGATTAGGGAGATTTATTCCTGAATACTGATTATTTAGGTAATTACATCTTTGTTACAAGATTGTTTGACGTCCAATAGAACCAAACATGAAAACACTTTTTATTCTAGGCAAAAAATAAACAATGTCATCTAAGTTGTAAAGTTTTTACTGCAATTTTAGGCGGTAAGTAGCTGTCTTTGGGTCGACATAGTAACAGATCCTTTAAAACCTTATGAAAGAGCTCTGAGTATTCTCATAATACTACTATCGTAATACAGTAAGTCCTCAAGATACGAACCGGGGTAGGTTTGCGTGTCCGAAAGTTAGTATGTCCAACATATTTAACCTAAAGCATCCAGCTTGTGAACCTGCTTATTTTCATTTTAGTTTCATTGTTATGGCTCACTGCGTCTTATAGCGATCATCACTGCTGTTAATATTAATACCAGACATTCTGGGTTTAAAATAATGCAATAATTCCACAAAAACAGCCACGGTGGTACAGGACTACACTACCCAGCTTCCATCGCTCCTTCCACGTCATTCCTGTGCGGTATGTCGCCTTTGTTTAGGTTCTGACTCGCTGATTTAGTTCAGCTGTTTAGTTTCTGTCTCGTTAGGTTGGTTATTTAAATCCTGCGTTTCATTTGTTTGGTGTGAATTGACTACGCTTCATTTCTGTGCAGTTCACTCTGTTTCGGTTTCCATCTTCCTTGTGCACGTATCACTTCATTCCTCTTTGTTGTGTTTTGGTGTTTGTGTGCTATGTCAAAGTCGAATTTATTGTCATTTCAACCATATACACAGTACACAGTGAAACGAAACAACGTTCCTCCAGGACTTACATGTGCTACATAGTGACAATACTCTACAATACTTTACAATACTATACAATACAACACTAGGTCTTGCTTTGGTTATTGCACTTAGTTCTCCAGTGTTTTTCAGTTTCTTGATAACACTCTGCTCTGTACTGGCTTCTAGTGTTCATCTCCCGCTTTCTGCCTGAGTGTGACAGTCAGTAACACGACCACTTACTGATAAAACCCGAATATGACTGAGATCAAGTAAACAAAAAGGTTCTGCTCGCCAGAGATGTGAACTAACTTACTGCGCTCACACACAACTTGAAATTCTGCCTCAGTTCTTAATTTTGCACTTATTTAAATAATTTTCAGTGTATTGCATGCACACGTTCACATCTTTGAACGTTTGCTAGTCGGAGGTTTGCAGCTAGGGGACTTTATCTAGGGGACTACCAGTATTTATTACCGACCTCTCACAGTAACCTGTACGATTCTCTCTGCAACATTAAGTAGAGTCCCTAGGCAAAAGTTTAGGCACCTGGTCAAATTTTGTTGAGTTTCTATACACAGATTTTGCAGGGGTGGATCAGGGCGTAGGCATCGAAACTACTAGTCGACTGATACAGCTTTACAGTCCAAGCACTGTGAATAAGGGCCTCTCTTGGGGGGTCCAACAGTGGCAGCCTGGCAGAAATGAGATTTGAACCCACGGTCCTGTGCCTTAAACCCTTCTCCTCGTAGTTGTAATGGACTATTTATATTAGAGGCTTATCGATACCCTCTGCACACAATTCAATACGATTCGATTCATGATACTATTAACTGAGTTAACGATTCCATTTTCTCAAGATATTAGTTTTTCGTTCGATAAAATACATTCTTTTATTTATTTCTGAAGTGTAAACAATGCATAGCAACGCACATTGTATAAGTTTTTTAACTAAAAACTTTAGTCCCCTGCTATTAGAAATATAAATAACTAAGTGCTTTCAGAAATTGAAAACAAGACCTGCTATCAGGCTCAGTTTGTCAAACACCGTTTTGTGTCGATGGTCTGTGAAATGCGTTACATAAATATCTTTAAACATCCTGCAGTTTTCATTGGAGAAGATATGAAGGCAGATATGCTGTATATGACATGTGATATCGCCCAGTTACATGGTTATTATTGCCCTTAACTTCCTCATCAAAGTCAGATGGTTGAAAAGGTTGCTTGCTTGAGTTCATGAGCATGATGTAATAATGTCATCTATCATATTCACTAACCTGCCACTCTGTGATCTTTTAGTACAATAAGTCGGCTGTGTTTTCTCCCCTAGTCTTTATTGGTTTAAAAATTTTTTTGATTCATGGGTGCAATAATTCCATATTTCACTTCTTGCGCATACTTCCTCTGCAAGTCGTGGAAGGTCGGCAAAAGCGCTGGTATTAGCAGCCTTTAACGTTTTCCCTTTTACCTCCATTTTCTCTATACTGCCCCCCTGTGGCACATCAGCACAACTCGCATAAATAAATGAAGCTCTTCTTTAAAACACGGTCATTCTTAAAGTATAGGTACTAATAAAGTAAGGTGTCCTACCAATTAGAATGGCAAGATATGATACTTTTCTCTGCATTTTCTTGATCAGAGGAATTGTAAAATTAGACACAAATTTGTGACTTGCTAAGTAGTAACGAGGATCAAATGTTACTAAAAGTTGCTAAAAAACCTTGGTCTCATTTTCGACCGTTTTGTTGGGATTCTGATCCTTGTCACCTTTTCCTGGATCTTACCCGTCTTCGTGCTATCTGGCCTTCAGGGTGCTTTTTGGAGTGCTTCCTTTTTAGAACGTTGAACAAGTTAGTTTGTTTCAATCAGTCATTTTAATCTTGTGGAAGATTGAAACTGGTTCCATTGAACTGATTATTTTCAGTCACTTGTCCTGCATCTGACTGTGTTGCCAAATAAACTCAAAGGACTCACCCACTGTGGAGAATTATTGTTTAAATTGTGTGTCAGGGTAAACGACACTTCCCTGGCTAGAGCTGTTGTCCACCCACGGAACTGAGAAAGCTTGATCACACCACGGCGTGCGTAGAGAACGAACTCTGAACGACTTGTCCTTCATCCAAGAGCTTTAATGTTCTGTCGTCATGTCTGTTGATGGAACGCTCTGTGTCGACACCATCTTTGAGAGACGCACTGCAGATGCAGAAGGAAAACAGGCCTCATGTCCGGGTCGTGTCTAGGGAAGAAAATGGCTGCCTGTGTTTGAAAGATTTGACAGACTTGGACGTGTGTTCAGCGGTTTCCTATTTACACACAAACTTTGCAGCCTTGAGCTACAAGCGTTCAGGATTCTGATCTGATCTGTGGTGGAAAACGTTTGTAGCCTTAATTGTACATCCATTCTTAGGATATATCTAATCAGCCAATCACACGGCAGAAACTCAGTACGTTTAGGCACGTAGACGTGATCAAGACGAGCTGCTGAATCAAATCAAGCATCAGAAAGGGGAAGAAGGGCGATTTTACGTGACTTTGAACGTGGCATGGTTGTTCACTCTTTGGATTCTCACCCACAGCACCATCTCTAGGGTTTACAGGGAACGGTCAGAGAAAGAGAACATATCCAGTGAGGGAAGTTCTCTGGGTGAAAATGCCACGTTGAAGCCAGAGGGCAGAGGAGAATCTGAAGAACAGACTCTGAACAAATAACATGTCAAACCTTGAAGCAGATGGGCTACAGGAGCAGAAGATCACACCGGGAGGTGTCAGCTAAGAACAGAAAACTGAGGCTCCAAAACTGGACGACAGAATATTGGAAAAGGTTTGGTCTGATGAGTCTCTTTCTGCTGCGGCGATTGGATGGTTGGGTCAGAATAATGGTCTGGGGGCAACCGAGCATGGTTTAAACCCCATAGCCTCCCTGAGTATTGTTGCTGACCATGTGCGCCCCTTTATGAGCACCATCTTCTGATCTCTACTTCCAGGAGGGTAACGCTTCATGAAAACAAAGCTCAGATCATCTCAAACTGAAGATGATCACGGCTCCACAGAACCAGATCTCAGTCCAACTGAGAATACACGTTTGGGACGTGGAGGAATGGGAGACGCCATCATGGATGTGCAGCCGACAAATCTGATGCAGTCATGGAGGTATGGACCGAAATCTGTGAGGGACATTTCCAGCACCTTGTTGAATCAAAGCCACAAAGAATTAACCTGGTACTACCAAAGGTGTTCCTAATAAAGTGTCGTGTGTGTGTTATGAAATGTTGTGGCTTCTCATTAGCAGCAGCAGGTCTTGTGCCAGTGGACGGTCGGCCTGCGTCAGGCTTGACCCCTTGGCTTAGGCTAGTCAATGCAATTACGTTAATTGGATGCAGGGTCACGCCAAGAATGGCTGTTACTGCTTAAGCCATGTGTGTGTGTGTGTGTGTGTGTGTGTGTAGGGTACTAGAATTCTTAACGTAACCACAATTAAAGCGTTTAAATATAGACTTCAATCAGGCTTCCTCTCCTCTCTGCGTCTCCTCCAGGCCTGTTGGCTCATGTCACTTTATTGTGTACCTTCCTGTGTTTATTCGGGACTTTGCACTAATCTTTTAGGAGAAAGCCATATTTAATGTGGTTTCACGCTTTCTGGGTCGACCCAGGTTTCGGGTTGTTTTTTTTAAAGTACAGCAGATTAGAGCTTTATAACTGATAGCATGCAGCTTCGATACGTCGTGAGATCTTCTCTCCGTTTCTCTGAAGTCTTTGCCTACAGTGTTGTGTGTTTGTGAAGAACTGGCAGCGCTTCCCACACGAAATGAGTGTGTTCATTGTGCTGTGAATCACAGGCCCGAATCCTTCTGGCTCTCGACGCACAATTTATGAGAAGTTTGCTTTTACATAAGCCAGGAGGGGGAAAAAAGAATGGGAGCTTCCAGCCGAGGATGGTTTGCGTGTTGAACTTGGTGTAAATGTTAATCTCAAGAAAATGAAAACAGAACAAAAGTCATGGCCAGTTAAAGAGGAAAAATGTGGCCGAGAAAGAAATACGCGTGTGTTTATGGTGTGATTAAGATAACTCCAGAGGCCTGTTTTTCACCCTGTGGGAATATTTCTGTTAGGTTTGGAAATGTTTGATCGATGAAACTCATTCTGTCTTCACACAAGATATACACTTTATGGGCAAAAGTATTGGGACACCTACACATTAGACCTGCAGGACCTTCTGTGATGTCTCATTCTACAAAAATATGTAGTGTTTCTTACATTTACTTTGACTTTTATTTCAATGCAGACAGTATGAACCTGAGATATTTCGCAGGTCCATCCCAGATGCCTCCGAGCCCAGAGAAGCCGACGCCGCTTCTGGACATGGTTATAACATAAGGCTTCTTTTTAGCACAGTAACGTTTTAAGTGGCATTTGTGAACTGTCTGCAGTGAAATAAAAGACCCGCTGTAGCTAGTACTCCTCTCCAGTTCTTCCTCATTCTCACTGCAAGCATTGCAAGGCTATGCCAACTGCAACAGATTGGCCTTTTGAAAGGATCCTTGGGTGGCTTCACCAGCAGAACATCTCGTCTGTTACGTTTTACCTGTGCTTTTTAATCTTTCGTTGCTGCGTTCCTGCATGCTCACGCCTTCTAAACACAGCTTAGGCATGAAAGCATTGTCCTATCAGCATGCTGGGAGATCGCTGCACCTGATCTGTGTTCTTATCTAACAGTTTTTAAAAAATGCAGCCAAATTTGTTCTGAGAAGACACCGTTCATGTCTAGTAAGAGTTATTGTAGTCTTTTGACTTCTACACCATTCTGAGAAATACTACACCTTGTAAATTCTTTTCAGGTGTTAAACTAATCCACAAAGGGATAGTCAAGATTAAATCTCATGCATTCCTGGAATAGCTGGGGTCCTGTATTTAAAACATGTAACAATAGTGAGCTTTAAAAAAGAAATCTCCGTGCTGAAGATCGTCGTGTTTCTGATCTTTCTGCCACTTGGACGTTGGAATGCAGTTGTGAGAAGCGTTTCATCTTTGAAACGTGTCCTGATCTTCATCCAAAGACGTTCTGCACCGCACCTTTTCATGTCTGTGTTAAACACACGGGTTTATTATTCACAGTACAGGGCTTGGAACTTTCGGAACCTCGTTTAGCAGCAGTACAGCTTCCTGCTCTTTAGTACTGCACTATAGAGAGGGAGACTGTTTAGCTGACCAAGTAACACTCAAAACACAACTGAAATCTGACGATTCCTTCAACATGCGTCTCAAACAAACCGGTGAGTGTCTGAGCCGTGTTTAAAGCTCTGTACATGACCTGAATTCTGAATTGAAGTTAGTAAATGTGACCGGGACAGAATCGGTTCTATGACACTGATTGGTTGATCACTGCTTGAGGCTCACCAGGCTGAGAAACGTCCGATTCCGGTCATCGACCTATCGATTGGCGTATCTGTGGTCTCGGCCTCATTCGGACTCAGGGTAGAGTGGACTTAGACATTGTAGTCGAGACCAGCCGAGTCCGACGCATCTGTCTGAGGTAACATTAACTCTTAGGGCTGGGTACTGGAAGGGACTTGATGGTACATTGCGATACGATACAATCTGTCTGACTGTGGATTGGTGGAGTCCAAACTGTTTAGAGATGGTTTATAACCTTTTCCAGCCTGATGAGCATCAACAACTCTTTCTCTGAGCTCCTCAGAAATCTCCTTTGTTCGTGCCATGATACACTTCCACAAATGTGTGTTGTGAAGAGCAGACTTTGATAGATCCTTGTTCTTTAAATAAAACAGGGTGCCCACTCACACCTGATTGGCATCCCATTGTCTGAAAACACCTGACTCTAATTTCATCTTCAAATTAACTGCTAATCCTAGAGGGTCACATACTTTTGCCACTCACTAATATGTAATATTGGATCATTTTCCTCAATAAATAAATGACGAAGTATAATATTTGTGTCTCATTTGTTTAACTGGGTTCTCTTTTTCTACTTTTAGGACTTGTGTGAAAATCTGATGATGTTTTAGGTCATATTTATGCAGGAATATAGAAAATTCTAAAGGGTTTTATAATTAAAAGGCATCCACGTTGCTGTCCCATCTCTTGGCTCTAGTCTTACAGAGAGCCATCAAACTCTGTGTGTCTGCAGATTCACTACAAATTAAATGTGAACTATAAATGGAGGTTAGCAGTCACCACCCTATGCTCGATTTGGTCTGTTTACTTCTGAGCCAAATCGTTCATGGTTCCAGTAATCATGTGGAACAAACAGGTGGATCTTCTGGAAATGTTCCTGAGCCTTGTCGGTGTGATCACACTTAGTCACACACTTACTGGTCATGATTGCAGAACCAACTTCCATCCCAAAATGGTCACAGCTTAGTTAGAACTGACGCACATGCTGAGGGAGCGCATTCCCAAAGTTGGTGCTTCTTCTTAGCGTTATTTAAAGGAAACACTGATTTCAGACATGTTGACTGTCACGTGTAAATAAATCCAGATACAAGACAGGTGAATATAAATTATGAAAGAACCAAATATCTTGAAAGTGGCACCAGATCTGGTCTGAAGGGTTTGGCATGGATCCAGTTGAGGAAAAGTCCCATTCCTTGTGTGTTTTTGACATTTAGACCACATACAATCTGTCCAGCTCAATCAGATATGGACCACAGGCAGTGGAAACTGTTTTTTTTATTAGTGCGTAAGGTTACGCCTTGAAGTTTGCTAGATAATCTGCCCGTGTGTGTCAGCATGTCCAGGATTGCCATCGCAGCGCATAAGCCCGGTAAGTGCAGGTGTCTAATTCATGGTTACGTTCCGTTCAGACTGACCTTGTGCAGGGTGTTTTCACTCCAAGGAAACCTTACACCTTTAGACGTGTGATACCGTTAGTGCTGCAGTGTTTCTCCACGGCTGTGTCAGAGCTTCAGACTCTGTGTTATGCGAATAAGATGCTGTACACAGTGCTGGGTGAGGTTCAGAAGGAATAGAAAGGATTTATTTAAAAACGTGGGTGTTGTCAAGCTAAATAAAGTGCTGCAGATGAAAATCTTAAAGGACGGCCAAAGTGGCACGTAGGCAAATCGTGTTCGGCTCTGCTGTGTGATCAGTGATGGGCTGAAGAGCAGATCTTAAGCACCAGACAGAAAACGTGTTCCCGCAGAATCACTGGTTGTTTCTGACCAGTAAAATATCTAATTCGATTTGTTTTGACAGCTGTAGACACTCACAAATTCTCCACATGGTCAGTTATTCATTGTGTCATTTTTGCCCAGCTATCTTCTAATTGTGACCAAGTGCTCTGTTTGTCGTTGGTTGACCCCACCACGATCACATCATGGTGTCAGAATGACTTCTGAACAATCAAGCCTCTCACTGGGTGTAAATATTGTGAAACAAAAACCAATTAAAAGGGCAAACATGCATTCACAAAACATCACAAAAAGCAAGGCACGTCTGTTTGGCGATTGGGGTGCAGGGATCCCTGATAACGGTGCCAGTAATCGTCACCAAACTTAGGGAGCAGAAGGATCGGCTAATTCCTCAACATGAGTCAGAAGAGGCTTGGGACAGGCAGAGTAAGAAGAGGACCCAGTGTCAAGGAAAAACCACATGAAATGACTCATGGCATGGAAAAGTCAGCAATCTGGAGCTGGAAAAGAAAACAAGAGAGGGCCAAGAAGGGATCTGCTGTTACGAGAGAGCCAGGAAGGGATCTGATGTTACGAGAGAGCCAGGAAGGGATCTGCTGTTACGAGAGAGCCAGGAAGGGATCTGCTGTTACGAGAGAGCCAGGAAGGGATCTGCTGTAAGAGAGGGCCATGAGGGACCTGCTGTTACGAGAGGGCCATGAAGGACCTGCTGTTACGAGAGAGCCAGGAAGGGACCTGCTGTTACAGAGAGCCAGGAAGGGACCTGCTTGTTACGGAGAGAGGCCAGGAAGGGACCTGCTGTTACGAGAGAGGCTCAGGTAAGGGGATCTGCTCTTACGAGAGAGCCATGAAGGGCCTGCTGTAAGAGAGGGCCAGGAAGGGACCTGCTGTTACGAGAGAAGGGCCAGGAAGGGACCTGCTGTTACGCGAGAGCCAGGAAGGGACCTGCTGTTACGAGAGAGCCAGGAAGGGACCTGCTGTTACGAGAGAGACCAGGAAGGGACCTGCTGTTACGAGAGAGCGCAGGAAGGGACCCTGCTCTTACGAGAGAGCCAGAAGCGGACCTGCTCTTACGAGAGAGCCAGGAAGGGACCTGCTCTTACGAGAGAGCCAGGAAGGGACCTGCTCTTACGAGAGAGCCAGGAAGGGACCCTGCTCTTACGAGAGAGCCATGAAGGACCTGGCTCTTAACGATAGAGCCAGGAAGGGACCTGCTCTTACCGAGAGAGCCAGGAAGGGACCTGCTCTTACGAGAGAGCCAGGAAGGGACCTGCTCTTACGAGAGAGCCAGGAAGGGATCTGCTCTTACGAGAGAGCCAGAAGGGACCTGCTCTTACGAGAGTGAGCCAGGAAGGGACCTGCTCTTACGAGAGAGCCAGGAAGGGACCTGCTCTTACGAGAGAGCCAGGAAGGGAACCTGCTCTTACGAGAGGGGGGGGGAAAAAGCCCGGAAGGGACCTGCTCTTACGAGAGAGCCAGGAAGGGACTGCTCTTACGAGAGAGCCAGGAAGGGACCTGCTCTTACGAGAGAGCCAGGAAGGGACCTGCTCTTACGAGAGAGCCAGGAAGGGACCTGCTCTTACGAGACAGCCATGAAGGGACCTGCTGTTACGAGAGAGCCAGGAAGGGACCTGCTGTTACGAGAGAGCCAGGAAGGGACCTGCTCTTACGAGAGAGCCAGAAGGGACCTGCTGTTACGAGAGAGCCAGGAAGGGACCTGCTCTTACGAGAGAGCCAGGAAGGGGACCTGCTCTTACGAGAGAGCCAGGAAGGGACCTGCTCTTACGAGAGAGCCAGGAAGGGACCTGCTCTTACGAGAGAGCCAGGAAGGGACCTGCTCTTATGAGAGAGCCCAGGAAGGGACCCTGCTGTTACGAGAGAGCCAGGAAGGGACCTGCTCTTACGAGAGAGCCAGGAAGGGATCTGATGTTACGAGATAGCCAGGAAGGGATCTGCTATAGAGAGAGAGCCACAAGGGATCTGCTGTTAAGAGGGGGCCAGGAAGGGATCTGCTGTAAAGAGAGCGCCAGGAAGGGATCTGCTGTACGAGAGCGCCAGGAAGGGACCTGCTGTAGAGCAGAGCGCCAGGAAGGGATCAGCTTGTAAGAGAGCGCCAGGAAGGGACCTGCTCTTAAGAGAGCAGCCAGGAAGGATCTGCTCTTAAGAGAGCGCCAGGAAGGGACTCTGCTCTTAAGAGAGAGCCCAGGAAGGGACCAGCTGTAAGAGAGCGCTAGGAGGGGATCTGCTCTTAAGAGAGCGCCAGGAGGGGATCTGCTTTAAGAGAGAGCCAGGAGGGGATCTGCTCTTAAGAGAGAGCCAGGAGGGGATCTGCTCTTACGAGAGTGCCAGGAAGGGATCTGCTCTTACGAGAGCGCCAGGAGGGGACCTGCTGTAACGAGAGCGCCAGGAGGGGATCTGCTATACGAGAGAGCCAGGAAGGGATCTGCTGTTACGAGAGGGCCAGGAAGGGACCTGCTGTAAGAGAGAGCCATGAGGGGATCTGCTCTTACGAGAGGAGCCAGGGAAGGGATCTGCTCTTACGAGAGGGCCATGAAGGGACCCTGCTGTAAGAGAGGGCCATGGAAGGGACCTGCTGTAAGAGAGGGCCAAGAAGGGACCTGCTGTAAGAGAGGGCCATGAAGGGACCTGCTGTAAGAGAGGGCCAGGAAGGGACCTGCTGTTACGGAGAGAGCCAGGAAGGGATCTGCTCTTAAGAGAGAGCCAGGAAGGGATCTGCTCTTAAGAGAGCGCAGGAAGGGATCTGCTCTTAAGAGAGAGCCAGGAAGGGATCTGCTGTTAGAGAGCGCCAGGAAGGGATCTGCGTACGAGAGAGCCAGGAAGGGATCTGCTGTAGAGAGAGCCAGGAAGGGATCTGCTGTACGAGAGAGCCAGGAAGGGATCTGATGTACGAGAGCGCCAGGAAGGGATTTGCTATAAGGAGAGCGCCATGAAGGGATCTGCTGTAAGAGGGGGCCAGGAAGGATCTGCTGTAAGAGAGCGCCACGAAGGGATCTGCTGTAAGAGAGCGCAAGGAAGGGATCTGCTGTAAGAGAGCGCCAGGAAGGGATCAGCTGTAAGAGAGCGCCAGGAAGGGATCTGCAGTAAGAGAACACCAGGAGGGATCTGCTGTAAGAGAGCGCCAGGAATGGATCTGCTGTAAGAGAGCGCCAGGAGGGATCTGCTGTAAAGAGTGCCAGGAGGGGATCTGCTTTAAGAGAGCGCCAGGAAGGGATCTGCTGTAAGAGGCGCCAGGAGGGGATCTGGCTGTAAGAGAGCCGCCAGGAGGGGATCTGCTTTAAGAGAGCGCCAGGAGGGGATCCGCTGTAAGAGAGCGCCAGGAGGGGATCTGCTTTAAGAGAGCGCCAGGAGGGGATCTGCTGTAAGAGAGCGCCAGGAGGGGATCTGCTGTAAGAGAGCCGCCAGGAGGGGGATCTGCTATAGAGAGCGCCAGGAGGGGATCTGCTATAAGAGAGTGCCAGGAGGGGATCTGCTATAAGAGAGTGCCAGGAGGGGATCTGCTGTAAGAGAGACAGTGGTGAGAGAGGGCAAGAAAGGGAGCCATGGCAAGAGGGGAGTGGGATTTAGACCAGTGATTCTCAGTCCTGGTCCTGGCGCCCACTGCTCTGCATGTTTTAGTGTTGTCCTGCACCCAACACACCTGATCCAACTACCCAGCTCATTAACAGACCTGCTGTTTGAGTTAAAGTGGGTGTGGTTAAGCAGGAGAAGCACTAAATTGTGCAGAGCGGTGGGCGTCAGAACCAGGATTGAGAAACAAATTTTTAAAAAAATTTGTTGTAAAGCTGCTTTGGAACAATGTTTTGTAAATAAATTAGTGAACTGAAAGTGCTATAAATGTAATGTTAATGTTTTGAAGCGGTGATGAAGCTGTGCTGCATGAACATGCACTAAATGTCCTTAGAAACATGAACCGTTTAATCCTGCAGTGAGTAAATAAAGCAGTTTATCATCTCACCCACGTCAGTTCAGGCCTCAGTGAAGGTGCGAGTCTCCCATCTGGGGTGGTTTCCTGGGAGACGAGCCCTCGTGTGGGTAGAGTATGTGGTTGTGTGTGTGTGTGTGTGTGTGTGTGTGTGTGTGTGTGTGTGTGTGTGGTGTCTCTGCAGCTGAATGAGATGACTGAGAATGTAGGTATTTTTATAGCTGAGTGGGTTTGAGGCATCTTGAAACTGAAATCGCTTTTGTTTTGGAACTGGAAGAGTTTTTTTTATAATGTAGTAATAAAGCTGCAAGATTTAATGAAAAAGTAGTTACTTTTTCAGACTAAGTACACTTTTCTACTACTGCAGTAGCCCATCTGCTTCAAGGTTGGACGTGTTGTTTGTTCGGAGATGCTCTTCTGCCTTCCTCATTACTGTTGCCTTTCTATCAGCTAAAACCAGTCTGGCATCAACGTGGCATTTTCACCCAGAGAACTGCCCAAACTGGGTATTTTCTCTTTTTGGACCATTCTCTGTAAACCCTAGAGATGGCGCTGTGTGTAAAATCCCAGTTTTGAACAACCATGCCATGTTCAAAGTCACTTAAACCACCTTTCTTCCCCGTTCTGATGCTCGGTTTGATTCAGCAGCTCATCTCGATCATATCCACATGCCTAAACGCATTCTGTCGTGTGATTGGCTGATTAGATATTTGCGTAATGAGCGGTTGCACAGGTGTTCCTAATAAAGTGGAAAGTATAAATCCAAAACAACCTAAAAAAAACACCAAAGTACCACCGCCCAGAAGCCTAGCAGGCTGTGCCGTTGTAATTTGCCGACAGTTGGGCTGTACTTGGTCGCAAAAACAGTGCTATGAACTAAGTTTAGTTTGTGGATTCACAAAGCAGCACTTTTAAAGGCTGCTCTTGGGTTCTGGTTCACCTCCATCAGCTTTGTGTTATTGTGGGTGTTGACCGATGGGTTTTGGAGTCTTTTCCAGCTTTGTGTGTCCACAGTTGTTCTAAAAAAGTAAACTGAAATCGGTTTTGGTCGCCACATGACATGCAGAGAGACATCATCATGCAGTTCTCAGATGGAGAACCCTTGTTTGGTCCTTCCCTCCATCTGTGTGTCTGTCTTTCACACGTTCTCTCTGGTTATTTGCTTTGTGTGTGTGTGTGTGTGTGTGTGTGTGTGTGTGTGTGTGTACGCTTAAGAACAGATGGCGGTTGGTAGGCCGGGTGAGGCAGGGTAATTACCGAGCACTGGGTTATTTAAAATGATTCCATTGTTTGTTTTCTCTCTGAAAGTGTTTCACTTATAAAGAATACACATTATTTTAACGCACCAAACTCCGTGCTGTGTAAGCAGAGAGTAACTTCACGTTCTCCTCAGCACGGGGCCGATTGTGGTATTCATAGAGCGTGGAACAGTGACACTAACAGCTGTAGATGTTCTGCGTCATTTCACACTAAATGATATAAAATGACATTTATCAGGCGGCGTTCGGGGCGCTGTGCTGATTCCCAACAGCGCCCTCATTAAATAGATGGCATGGATACGCCAGCAAGAGTGCCAAGAGTGCCATCCTAACCCTCTGATAAAAGGCGAAGGGTTTTATCATTCATTATTATTACGTAGAAAGTCATTTAGCTTAGACATCCATGTGACTCAAGTAAGAATCCAGATACAAAAGTTTTTTCAAAATCACGTGAAAGTATAAATACTCAACAAAAAGTGTTATAGTGTGATATTGTATTCAACTCATAGTAACAGTCAAATTTTGGGTTTATTTTTACTTAAATAAAAGTATAAATATAAGTAAGTGTAAAAAAAAAAATCTCTGGTACAAGGCTAAAATACCCTGGAGCAAGGTGGATTATATTTTTACACCCTGTCTCAGGCAGATCTGTAACTGATTGCAGGCGTGGTCTGATTAGACACTGGGTCCTACCACAAGAGGGCGTAAATGTGCTTCCCCTATAGCGCTGCCCTGTAAAAAGGATCTCAGAGGATACTTTTGAGTAGTGTACCTCTTGGTGAGAGATCATACGATGCACTGTATGTTGATGTATGATTTATTTTTAACCAGGTAAAAGTGCGAGTAGGCTTCCAAAAATACTCAGACAGATGGTGAAACATGATTTTTAACTCAAATAAAAGTACAAGGCGAAGGTGGTTTTTTTGTTCATCCAAAGAGAGTATGAATACACGTCCAAAAGTACTCTAGTAAAAGAGGAAGTATTAATTTAGCTCGAGTAAACATTTATATAACAATATTCTGTTAATAGCTAAAGTTGTGTAGCTGCTTTCAAGTGCGGTGTTTATGGGTTATTTTTTCTTTTTAATCTTTTTTTTTTTTTTTTAATCTTTTTTTTTAATGTAGGTTTGGTTGGTCTGTGTTTATTTTTGCAGATGTTTTTAGTTTCTACAGTTCTGTGTACATTATGTGAACAGTATTGTTTTAATTTCAGTTCAGGTTTAGTCGGTCTGTTAGTTTTGGGGCAGTGTTTATAGTTTTAGTATGTCTTAGTTCAGTAAGTCTTTTTTTAATTGATATTTTATATAGCTTCTGGACTTGTTAGTTTTGGGAAGCACATTTTTGTTTTTAATCTAGTTGTAGCTTTTAAAAAAAATTTTGGTTTGATAAGTCAATGTTTATTGTAGTGATATTTTTGTTAATTCAGTTAGAAGTGGCAATCCTAGGTTTAATCTATCTGTATTTTTTATTTTTATTTTGAAATGATTTAAATAATGTAATTAATAATAGCCATTTTCAATTTTTTCAGTATTTAACCAAATTCATTTTATTTATTTTAGAGATATTTGATCGACTTACTATAATATTTACATTTCTTTAATTATTTTTAATTTTAATGTTTTTTAAATTGAGTTGTAAAAATGTTTCAGTATCTACTCTAATTTCAGTTTGGCTTTTTCTGTATTTCATTTTAACATTCAAAGTATAATATAAAAATATAAATGTACATAAAAAATCTATAATATTATAAATATTATAATAAATATTAATAAAAATATAAAATATTAAAATTTATATTTATTTGTAAAAGACCTGGTAAAGGGGGGCATGATATTTTACTGAAATAAAATGTACTTTTTAGAATTCAAAGCTGAAATGAAAGTACGCCCGCTGTCTCCGCTGGCTCCGCTGGCCGGTGTGACGCTTGTGTTGCAGATTTCCTATCACGGCGCTGAGGAAGGGGCAGAGAGTGAGGACTCTGAAGGAGAGAACCAGGAGCTGGCTCAGATCGACCGAGGTTTGCCTCCATTAACCGATATAGAATGGAGCTTTCTTGCCGTTGTTCTGTCGGGGCTCAGCTTCCGTTCCGTTTCGTACCTCAGAGCGCCGCAGGAACTGCGTTCTGACCCCTTTGGCCACCAGCCAGCAGCCGAATCAGAGCCTGCTCTCCCCGGGGCGGGTCCGGCGCGTCCGGCTGCTGCTGGAACCCGGCATGGAGCGGCACAGCTCGGAGGAGGAGCTCGAGCGGATCGCGGGCGCCGCGGGAGCCGACGGCGGGCGCAGGTGGCACCGGCACGGCGAGCTCAGCAGCGCCTCCAGTGACGAGGAGGTGAAGGACCTGTGTGAGGCGGCGGCCTCCCCGAGCCCGGTCCTGTTCAGCTCGTCTCCCCCGAGAGGCCTCAAAGCCCCCCACGGCTCCGCCCGGCTCCACGCCAGACCCCTCATCCTGAGCCACTTCGAGCAGCCCGCTGTGCCCTACTGGAGGCACCGCAGGGAACCGGGGCGACCCAGTCTGGACCTCGAGAAGATGCAGCAGGTTTGGAAACGTTTCTCTTCCTTTTTAAAAACGGTTTCATTTGCTGTTTTAATTTCAGTTTAAATATGAGTTTTGGGAACAGCATCTCTAGTTATAATCTGTTAGTTTTTAAGTATTTCTGTTTTTTTCCACTTGTTTTAATTATAGTCTTTTTAAAAAAAGATATTTTATGTGTGGTTTCTTTTTAACAGTATTTTTAGTTTACATTTAAATGTAGTTTTTTTTAAATATAGTTTTGGTAAGATATTTTTTCTACGTCTTGTACATTTTAGTTTATTTTAGTTTGTTATTTAGAGATATTTTACTTAATTTCTACGTAGTTTCTTTTTTTTCTTTTATAAATGTAGTTTAACTTTAAAGCAGAGCTAGTGTGAATGTGACCTACCTCGTTGATTTGTTGTGTTTTTAAATATTTTTTTGTATATTAAATGCTTAAGTAGTTAAATAGTTATATACTGTATTAATTAAATTATTCAATTTATTTTTTTTTATTTCATTTCAAGCTGGTTGTAGGTATTTTCTTTATTTTTAGAGATTTTTTGAGTTGTTTTAAAGGTTGTTTTTTTTTTGTTTTTTTTACACAGCTCTCAAATTTTAAATTGTAATGCTTTATAGTTTTTTAATCATTTTTATCTTTAATAATTTTTTGCTAAAACCCAGTAATTCTGCCAATTTCTAAACTTTCGATTATATTTTAAATTCAGTTTAGCTTTAGTTTGTCCAAGTTCATTTTTAGAAGTAATTTTTAAGTTGAGAACAGTAGTCATATTTTTTATTTAATTGTAAATAAAATCTCCTTATTTCAGTATGTATTTTGTAAAAAGAGATATTTATATATATATATATAGTTTTTTTTTTTTTTAAGTATTTACATTTAATTGTAGTTTATTATTATTATTATTATTATTATTATTATTATTATTATTATTATTAGAAATATTTTATTTAATTTCTACTTAGTTAAGTTTCAGTTTTTATATAAGTTTCAAGATTTTTATGTATGAGTTTATATATTTTTTATTTTCACCTAATCATATGATGTTTTAGAGCTCTTTGTTTTGGGAACCGTTCGGACACAGAGGTCCTGGTGCCAAGCTCCTCTAGAGAGGAACGGATGACAGATGTCACTTCAGTCCTCTTGCACCCCTCTTGCACCCCTCATGCACCCCCCCGGTTCCCCTTTATACCCCTTTCTGCCCCGGTGAAGCCGAGTGTTGAGTGAATGAGTATAAATTTACACCGAGGGAGGAAGCTGAGCAGCACTTCTGTTAGGAGATAAACAAACTGTTGGTGCTTTTAGGCTGGAGAATGGAGGTTTGGGGTGGGGGGTGGGGGGTGGGGGGTGGCATCGTACTGCGGGCCCCATATGTCCATAGGTTTCTTTGGCGAGGGCAGATTGTTGGAGGCAGCGGGGGCACTAACTCTCTCTGCACTGGAATAGTGGAGGTTATGTCTGTTCTGCTTATGCGGTTGCCAGAAAACTTGATTTTAACCCTTCACATGTTTGCTGTTGGTGATTCTTAATGTTGGTGTTGAGTTGGTGTGCACTCACATTGGGTCACACGAGTCACCCCTGTTTCTGTTATAACAGTAATCCATACAAACCATCCAAAGCCATATGCTGTGATTCACATGGAGCACACAGGGGTCCGAATTTGGGTTTGTTTGGGGTTTTTTTGCTTTTCATAAACGGTTTAGCTGACAGATGTCCAAACCAGACTGGTGTTTGACTGTGGGACTTTATAAATGGAGCACAGGATTTCTTGTTACATCTGCCAAATATGAATATTAATTCCCATTATTTATTTATTTTTATATTTTTATATTTATTTATTTATTTTAATGCTTTGTTTATTTAATACAATTATTATTTTATATAACATTTACTTTTGTGTGTTGTTGGGTAATACATGTTTTATTTAATATTTTTAAAATAACTTTTTTTTCTATTTTTAATTTGTAGTTTAGATATTTCTTTTGTTTATATTAATATATTTTTCTATGATACATTTTCTGTACTGTTAGTTTATTTTATGTAACAATTCCTTTTCTAGTTTTAAGTATTTCTTTTGTTTGTATTTAATATAATTATCTTTTTTTTTTATGTTTATTGTCTGTAAATTATTAATTCATTTTATATTTTTATGTAATATAATATTTATTTCTATTTTTAATTTGATTTTGTAGTGTTTCCTTTTGTTTATATTTAATATGACTATTTTTATATAACATTTATTTTCTCTGCTGTTTATTCATTAATTGATTTAATGTTTAATGTAATATAATTTTAGTAGTTTTTAGTATTTTTTTTATTTTTTATTTAATGTAATTACAATTTTTATATAAAACATTTTTCTGTGCTATATATTACATAATTAATGTAGTAAATATCTGTATGTTATATAATAGATTATTCTAGTTTTACTTTGGAGTTTTTTTGTAGTATTTCTTTCTGTTCTTATTTAATATAATTTTACATAGCGTTTATTTATTTTCTCTGCTATTTATGACATTTATTTAATATTTGTTTCGTAAAATAATGAATTGTTTTGTAGATTTAATTAGTAGTATTTCTTTCTGTGTATTTAATATAATTATTGTTCTTTATAATTACTGTTTACTTTTCTGTGCTGTCTTTACATAATGAATTTAATATTTGCATTTATAATTTATTTTCTAGTTTTAATTTAGTATTTGTATTTGCCCTTTGTTTGTATTTAATGCAGTTATTGTTTTTTGTAACGTTCTCTGCTTTCTATTAATGTATTTGTTTAATATTTTTATGTAGGATACTAATTTATTTTCTAGTTTTAATTTGTAGTTTTTTGTATTTCTTTTATTTTATATTTAATAATTTTTATGTAATTTATTTTTTATAATTTTATTATTAATATATTAATATTATTAATATATAATTATTTGTAATTGTTTAATTTAACATTATGTAATACAGTTTTTATTTTATGTAATGTTTTATAATTTTCTATGCCATTAATGTTTTAATTAAGTTTATTTTGTTTATTAATGTAACATAACTGTAATATAATGTGTAGTATATTTCATATAATTTTTTTCTTTATAATAGTTTATTACTGAATATATATGTGTATATATATATACATATATATATATATATATATATATATTTATTTATTCTTAATTATTGTTTTTTTTTGAAATTCTGCTTAAATCGTTTAAAACAGTGTCTGGTTCCCCACTTTTACTACCTCTTGTGTTTCTTCAAGCACTAAATGTGACAGTATAAAATAAGCAGTTATCCTATAACAGGGAAATTTAGGCTTTCTCACAGATCCACTGATTCATGTCCTCGGGGTACAGAACTGGAATTTGGATTGTGAAGGAGTTTAGATAGTGGAATGAAGTTTAAGGAATTGACAGAATTTAGAAAAACATTTTCATTGCATTTAAATGGCAGCAAGCTCATGAAGAAACGAAAAATAGAAAGTGAATGCAGAAGATTTCAGGAACAGGGGGAGTTCAGGGGAAGTGTGACACGTGCAGTTTTATTTATTCCCTAAACACCGTCTGCAGAGCTCCTGAGCGTGCTAAGCGTTCTCCGATGGAGCGGTGTAGTGGCCGGAGCTGTGCCGGTGTGCCCCACTGTGGGCCGATGACGTAAACCTGGATCACTGTCAAACATCTCTGCCTTGGTTTTGTGTTTCAGAAAATGTTCCTGAAAAAGAACTGCGGTGGGAAAACGAGGACCATCAAGATCCGGGTGAGTCTGAAACCTCATACACGCAGAATGAATCCGGATGAAAGAACCTAACGGGGTCAGCCGCGGATTAGCGCACGCTCGGCTCGGGTACAGCACAGAGATGTTTAATTAGCTTATTCTCACGCCGACCGCGGTTCCAGGTACGTCTGCTCGGGGATTTCACCTGCAGCCCCAACCTTTTCATCAGGGCTCTTGTTTAAAATGTGGTTCTGCTCTCAAAACATTTACATTTACATTTACAGCATTTAGCAGACGCCCTTATCCAGAGCGACTTACAACTGGTACAATCTTACAATCCAAGCAGTTGTGGGTTAGGGGTCTTGCTCAAGGACCCAACAGTGGCAGCTTGGCAGAGGTGGGATTTGAACCCTGGACCTTCTGGTCCATAGTCCAGTACCTTACCCGCTAGGCTACCACAGTCCCACAAAAGAAAGAAAGGAGCACAAAGTTTCAGCGTCTCTTTGTTTATATACATGTTTAATTTACAAATAATATTTTTTCTGTTATCGATTTTCTACGCTATTACTTTAATGTAATATTTCATTTGTAGTTTTAATTTTGTAGTTTAAGTATTTTTTTTGTTTGTATTTAATGTAATTATTAATTTTATGTAATTTTTTTTCTAGTTTTATTTTGTAGGTTTTCATAGTATTTTTGTTCATTTAATATTATTTTTATATTATGTTTTCTATGCTATATATTAATTAATTTATGTATTTGTATGCAATATAATGATTTGTTTTCTAGTTTTAATTTGTAGGTTTTAGTATTTATTTCTGTTTATTTTTAATGCAATTGTTTTTATATACTATTTATTTTTCTGTCTTTCTGTTCATTTATTTAATATAATTTATTTTCTAGGTTTAATGTAGTATTTTATTTGCTTTTTGTTTATATTTAATATAATTGTTTTTAAATAACATTTATTGTTTCTGTTATTTATTAATTTTTTATTATTTTGTTTTGTTTTAATTTGTAGTTTTTAGTATTTTTTTCTGTTTATATTTAATATCATTTTTGATATACATTTTCTATGCTATATAGTACATAATTAATTAATTTAATATTTGTATGCAGTTTGTTTTCTAGTTTTAATTTGTAGTTTTTAGTATTTATTTCTGTTTATTTATAATTATTGTTTTATTTACTATTTATTTTTCTGTACTATTTTTACCTTATTTATTTAATGTTTGTATTTAATGGGTTTTTTTTCCTAGTTTTAATTTGTATTATTGTATTGTATTATTAATAGTTTATGTAATATAATGATTTAGCTGTCATTTGTAGGTTTTCGTATTTCTTTTTATATTTAATATAATTATTTTTATATAATACTTGACTGACAGGTGTAAGCCCATCTGCTTCAAGGTTGGACGTGTTGTGTGTTTCAGAAAGGGCGCTCTTTTTTGTAAAGGCCCTTTAAGGAGCTCCAGCTCTTCTACGAGGGATTGAGTGTCCCCTTTACTCGATTAAGGTGAAAAGAGAAGAGGAGTGTGTGGGTGTGTGTGTGTGTGTGTGTGAGTGTGTGGTGTGTGTGAGTGTGTGTGTGTTGTGTGTGAGTGAGAGGGTGAAGTCATGTTCCATTTATAGAGCCTCTTCAGCTGCAGGATCTTTGTGATCTACAGAAATCACGGAGAGATGGATTTTTTTGCTCGCCTTCTTGTTTCCAGTCTTCCTCCTCTTCTCTTCCGTCTCTCTCACTCTCTCTCTCTCTCGTGTCTCTTCTCTTTCTGTAGCTGGGCTCTCGTATCCACGTCTCTCTTTAGGTTCCCGTCCTTCCTTCCTCCTCTCGTACTCTTATTGATGTCTACTTTAGGTCTCGTCTCTTCCGGGACCCGGGCCCCCTCGCTCCCTCCTCATCGCGTCTGATAGATTCTCATTTCCAGGCTGCGTTCCAGGTGAAAGTTGAAGCAGGGGAGATCATGGGAGAGCAAGAGGGCAGCGAGAGCTGTGGGACTACAGCCTCTTTCACTCAGGAATCGGGTCGAGACCTTGTTTCCATAGTGTGTATTGAAGCTCTTACATTTCGGATGTTTTCAAAAATCTTGCTTCCAGGCAGACGTGAGCTTATGAAACACAAAAGTCAGACCTTTCAGAAAAATGTAAAAAAGTCGCTTAGAGTAGGAGGACTTTTCAACTGTGACTTCTGCTGTAAACTCCCGCCTCGGCACGTGGCTCAGCAGCGTTGATTGGCTGTTACACGGTGACACCTGGTGTTAAGACGGATTTTTACTTTTGTTCTTCTTTCTATACTTTCCTAATCTAAGCAACGCTGTGCCCCCAAACCCCCCCACAGCTTGGTTACACAGACCAAAGGAATAAAGCGATTCACTGCAAATCTGTATTTAAAAAAATAACATAAATGATGCTTTTTTAATTTTCTCTTGGGTTACTTTTATAGCTTCATATTTCCTTTTTCCATTTGGCTTCTTTTCTTCTCATTTAAGACCGCTCAACACTGAGCAAAAAAATGATCGTAAGCTCATTAAGTATCTTTTAAGTAAGTTTATATACAGATTTTTTTTTTTTCCTAGTGAGTGTGTGTTTATGTTAATTTTATTTAATGTGCGAATTGTATTTTGGCAAACTCAGAGCACCTCAGAGCAGATAAAGCCTTAAACGCACTCTGTGGTGTTTGGGCGCCCCCCCCCCTGTGTCGCAGTCTTCCTCTCTGCCAAATGTTTGTACTCGACTTAAACGTTTAAAGTGGTTTCTGTACTGGACTGACTCGTTCCCTCTTGGTTGTGTGCAGCCGGTGAGGTGTTTATTAATGTTTCTATTCCATCGTGGCGTCTTTATACTGTGGTTCTATTTAATCTGTTTATCTAAGCCACATCCTATATGATACAAAAATCAGTTATTTTAGAAATAGAAAAAAGGCAACAACCATGCAGTTTTGTTGCCCATCGGTGGAACTTTGTAGAAAACCTTTCAGAGTCGTCAGGTTTCTGCGTGCTGGACCTGCTGTAGGTACTGTTTGAGAGACATCCGGGGGCAACAACTGCTCAGGTTTAAGGTGGTATCTTCTGTCCGCACCACCAAGTTCCTTAAACTCGCCATTGGGAGCTTCAGGGATCAGGTTTTCACGAGCATCCATTATGATTTGGATCTAGAAGTGGACTAAAGCACTGCCACTGGACCCTGGAGCGAGCTTTTCCAGCCGGTGAGGCTGGAACCATGTGAAAGAACTCGATCGCCCGTGAGCTGCTGTTGTCTGAACGGATGTTGGGCATGCACATGTGGATGTGCTGTTTGGGCTGCCATTCCCCCATCGCCGCACTGAGACACGTTTTCTGCAGCTGTTTCTAGAGAAAAGCTCCAGCCAGCACAGCCCGATCACTTCCTGCTGTGGCTCATGGAAAAGCCTTCAGGTAAATTCGAAAAAGGCTTCCGGTTTAGGGATTGTAGAGCTTGAAATATATTTTATGATCGATTTTTGAGCTGGTTCCACCGGACTGGAACCTGATCCTCCTCGGCCTGTGATGGGGGCACTTACACCCTCTCGGAGGTGATTTGCTACACTGAGCGTCGCTTGCATGTGTTCTGTGTTAACCGTGTTTGAAGAGCATGTTTCATCAGGAGGGTGGAGGGCCGTCATAAATCTTAGCTCTGGCTCCGTGTATGAGTTCAGTCCTTATACCAACAACCTCGGTGCCACGGAGAGGATCGGGGCCGGATTCACACAAGCTTTCCTAAGAAAACACTTAAGGAGTTCGTAAGAATCTTCTTAAATGCAGTTCTCGAAAAATGAAGTTCTCAAAAGTTTTCTTAAGAAAACTTTCCTTATGTCGGCTATTTTACAGCTCACAAAATATGGCACGAGACCCATTGTCTAGTGTTTCTAACTTTAGTTTATTCCGTTCAGTGGACAGCCAAACGGAGGACAAACTTTCCTTGGGAGCCTGTTGTCGCAGAAATATATCCAAGAGGAACGCTGCGAGGATCTGCCCTGTCTTTGAGGAGCCTTTGTGGATTTTTCTCTCTCTCGAAAACCCAAAAAACTTCCATCTAACATTAAAGATTAAACTGCAGCTTTGCCACTTCCTGTCCTTATGTAGACAGCGTTTGTGTTTCAAGCATGACCTTCACTCAAGGCTTTTAAGCGTTTGAATTGGAAGTATATCAGGCTTATTTCCAGTAACTAAACTGTTTAAAGTTTATATTTCATCGCTTATCTTGTCAGCTCCTGCAGCCCAAGACGAGCGTGAGGCTAAGAAAAGATTTAAGAACGTGATGCTTTCAAGGAGACCATGTTCTTAGAATTGTTCTTAAGAAAAGAGATTAACGCGTTTAGAGATTAACATGAAGAATAACATGTTATGTAACTTATTAAGAATGAAGTGAAGAAAAAACACGCATATTTTCTTTCTTAAAACACAGAGCTGATGGAAGGAGGCTGCTCTAAAGCAATCGGTATTGTGTCTGTGAGGGACGCGGTGCCATTAGAACTTTGTTATGCTTATTAGTGGATTAAAAGTGACCTTTACAACTCAAACTCCATATAAAATTACTTAAAAGGACATAAGCTTATGTTTGATTTTTAGCTAAATGTTTAGCTGTCCTCAAAAGAGAAAATGAACCAAAAGGAGAAAAGGAATAAATCTATAATTCATGTAAATTTTTGCCAATAAACATTTTGCAATGAATCTCTTTATTCTTTCGGTTTGTGGTGTGTGTGGCGGGGGCAGCTTTTCTTAGATACTTGTAGGGGGGGCTCCAAGGAAAAAAAACACATTTGGTTGGTATGGTGAAGAAGCTGGCACATTTCAGTTCTTTCACTCGGTTTGTTTCAGTCCTAAATCTCATGTAATTTGGCTTTAAAGAAGTCCATCAATTATGCAGTTAGGTCTCCAGCATGGCCGTGTCTGTCAGAGGGAAGACCAGGATGAGGGATTAAAAAATTCCACGATAAAACACGACGAAACAAAGGAATAAAAGTGAAGGTGTTACTCCTCTGAAATGGGAGGATCTGAAGCCCTGAGCACTATGTATGAGTTACAGCTCTGGAAGATCATCTGCACCATCTCTCAGCCTGATGTAGCTGTACATGAGTGCGGCTGTGGGTGTAGGAGGAGCTGCTCGGTCAGGTTCGGCATGTTTGCGCAGGTGGTGTGGAGGGAAGCAGGAAACACGAGACGTGGCCTTCAAACCAGGCTCTGTGCAAAGCGGTGCATTAATATCACGGAGCTAAAATCCGTAACGCAACAAGAACCGAGCTCAGAGACTAACCGAGGTTTTATTTAGATGAAGTAAGAGTTCATTTCATGTGTTGCCTAGTTAAAAACATTCATTTCCATCCTTGTCTGAGAACAAGTTGTCTTTACCTGTAAGAAACGTGATGTGATGTTTATAAATACTGCCCCGTCTGTTTACCTCCGAGGCCTATCTGTGTGCAGTACGCTTTTGTTACATTGTGAAGCTTTCATAAGAAAACGGAATGAAGTCTCTAAGGGTTAACGCCGTTTTATTTGAGCAATAATACAGAAGAGGGAGTGCTGTATCGTAAGATATTAGCGCCGATATAGTGCAGTCCTGTAGCACGGTTATACCACAGTTCCGTTATCGGCATTTATTTAAGGTTTTAAGAGTTTAAGATAAAGAGGGCAGGAAAATGAGTTGTTTATCAACATTGGGCGAGGTAAAATCGTTCCATTCTGTCGCTGCTAAAACATCGTCAGACTATGGGCTTCAGTCGAGGAGCAGAATTTCTGTTTATTATACAGAAAATAAACACACATATCGATTAATAAGCTTTTTTTATTGATGTTCAGCAAATAAAATTGGTCTGATTTCTAAGGGAGATTTCTAAGATCCACTATTCTACCAACAGAAGAAAATCAGAGTGAGATCCCGGAGTTAACAAGTCTTTATTACTGATTCTAAATTAGATATCTGAAGATCTTAATAGGAATGTTATGAGTCAGAAATGTTAGAGTTCTAGATCATCAGCAGCTCGATCGGGTTAATATGAGCCAGGCTTAACAGATCCATGAATGAGCCGTGGATGGTGTTTGAGAGACGTCTTTATAAGAACCAGCGGAGCTGCTGATGCTGTATAACCCTCCCGTAACATTTCTGACTGATCCATCAAACCAAACCCAGCTAGAAGCTGATCCAGCATTTTGGGTCATGGGACTCAAACTGATCTTCAGTCGAGCTGAGAATCTATTAAGAGCCCAGGACCTTTATTTGAAAGTTTTAAATTTCTCTGAACTTTCCAGCTTAAATCCAGATCCTGGTTTGTAATGAAGGGTGATGAACCTCGGCTCATTGGAACCATCAGGCTGCTTTGTTATGGCTGGCGTTGTTGCTCGGTCAGAGTGCCATCATCGGGGAATATTGGCACTCGTAGAACAGGGTCGGAACGAACTGTGGTATAATTACTGCTGTTAAATGGCTGATTGATTTTCACACCATCCTTACTCCGTCTCCTCTTCTCCCGTGCAGAACCTGAGCGCCGGTCGTCACCCGCCCCGATATTCGTACGATCCGTCCATCTTCGCCTTCCGCTCACTGAGCACGGCTCCTCCCTGCAGCCCTCTGCTGTCCAGCGACGAGCCTCCGTGTGCCTGACGGGCACAGACTCGACAGCACAGCTTGCTGGACCGACCAGTTTCCAGATTAGAAGAAGGAGGAGGAGGACGGCGTCCCTAAGATTCCACTCTGATTGATACCCAGTGAGGTCGATGGAGGTTAGGCTGACTGAGAAGCCAGACGTTTGCTCTCACCCTCGTACCTCAGGAGAAACCTTTAATGCTTTCCACGACGACAGAGCCACGACCAAATCGAGAGCAGCGGCTTGGTCAGGGGCTCTGAGATGAGGCTCGGAAATGGGCCGAGACCTTCAGGTATTTCATCATCACTCATCTTTTATACAGCTCAAACAGAGGGTGGGAAGAGACCGGGTGTGTCCGTGACGTGTCATACGATGCCAGGGGAATGTGTTTCTGTTTTACGTAAAGGTATTAGGATTATAAAAGTTGTGCCATGATCACACGGACTGCGTTTAAAGGCTTTAAGACGTTCTTCACCTCTGCAAAACGAGGCAGTCGGATGACTGGCTGCTCTAAAGCTCCCTATATTGTGTGTGAGTGTGTGTGTAAGGGACATGGTGCCATTGGAGGCTGTTCGTGGATTAAAAGCTATTTGCATCTCTATAAGAAGCAGCTCTTACAACTCAGACTCCAAAAATGTTGGGACGGCATATAGAGGCAAAGCAGTCTTAAATTTACTTTGTATTTACGCACTAGCATGAGTACCTTCATTTTTTAAAAGAAGTCCGACCTAAATTGGTTCCAGAAGGATTTGTTCAGAGTCTGAATCGAATTTCCACATAAGAAACAACGTAAATAGGATTCATACGTTCCCGGCCCCCAAATTCTGATTTTTATGTCTATATTTCTATTTCTATATATCTAATTAATGATTACAGACATGAATAATACAAATACATTATTCATAAGGTGTTATAGCCAATGAGCCGAACACAGTCTTGATTTCAGTCTCATCACTGGGACAGCGGAGGTGTGAATTTTTTATGCCCCCAAATTCAAACTAAAATTCATAAAACACTAAACGACACGTGATCCAGTCCAGTCAGTGGCGATAGTGGACCAGTACGGTATATATTATGTTATATTTTTATTATTCTATCATGTCTCTGTATATAATATTAGTCTGTGGGTCCATTCAGACGTACATTCCTTTGCTTTGTTATGCTTAAAAGCATTGAAGGCCTTTTCGCACCGACTACGATTTTTACGCAAGAAGTAAACGGATGCGATTTTAAAAAAATTTATAGTTGTTTTTTTGTTTGTTTGTTTTCAGACTATAATGCACTTGGATAAATAATCAGACGCTTCCATCCAGTCCCTGTGAGCTTTATCTCCATCATTCTCCAGCCTTTCAGTTCTATTCCACCAGATCTTTGCTTTAATATCCATGTTTTTAGAGGCAGCCTGTTGCTCGTCCTATAAGCTCCTGATGAGCTGTTCTGCCCGGCAACCGAGCTCTGATTGGTCAGCCTGATTTTAATGCAGAAATTAGACCAGGCTCCGAATAAACATTACTCAGCGTTAGTCTGTCAGTTTTGGACTCAATTTGAAGACTGCATTAATATTTGTGTGCTCTGTTTCATCCATAAAAATCAGACTCTGTGTGAAAAGGCCTTGATCCCAAATAAGCAACTACACTTTAGAAACAAGCCCCAAAAACCTGCAACACGTCTGCTGTGACGATGGACACCGAGAACGTCCTCATGAACGAAGCTTCCATTCAAAAGTCCACTGTTTTGGATTAATCAGTAATCAGTGCTACTATTTTCGTGACCCGGAGCTCGAGGCTATCTGGTGTCGGCCTTAGCGCTTGCCTAATGTGTACTGTACTTAAGTAAATAAGCAAAAAGCAAACTCTGGTACTGGTCCGGCTTTTAGACTGAGCATGCAAACCAGCCTGATTTAATTAATCCCGGGTTTAAGTTGGACTGACACTGCACGGACCCAGTACCGAAGCGAGTGACTCGTCTCGCCGGCGCATTTAATGGCAGCGTAGCTTTGAAAACGAATGTACTGTACTCATGACGTCACTCGTAGAACGTATTTTGTAACCTATAGGGTCATTACAGGGCCTCTTTTCGGTTCCTCACCTTTAATTGGACGACCTACAGGTTTTTGAAGATCCTTCATGTGTGTAACGTGGAGGGAAATAAAAGACACTTGGCAAAGGCGAGTGCTGTGGTTTTTGCTTCTCACACAGTTTCCTGGATGTTTTTCCAAAACACACACTGATAACACGAGGGCTGTAACATGAGGGCTTTGGCCATGCTCACTCTGTCCATCGGGGTGGATCCAACGCCACGGGACCGGGCAATAAGACAAACTGCTGGGACTATGCCAAAAGTATGTGGACACCCTGCTTTTAGCCTGGCGCATTATAAGATCCCGGTATACATGACTAAATTAGTCATTTGATTAGACTAAATATATATTATAAGCTGGCAGAGGTCGCTGATGCCACACCGGGGGATGACTCCTTCTCCCTCAGCCACAGCCAGTTGTGACTGCAAGTGATGCCCAGCCTGGCAGAAGGCACCAAACTCGGGTCCCTGCACTGTATTAGTTCACTGCCGGCAAAAAAACATTTACATGTACAGCATTTAGCAGACGCCCTTATCCAGAGCGACTTACAACTGATACAGTCTTACAATCCAAGCAATTGTGGGTTAAGGGCCTTGCTCAAGGACCCAACAGTGGCAGCTTGGCAGAGGTGGGATTTGAACCCTGGACCTTCTGGTCAGAGAAAAAGCCATTATTGGCAAAAATTAACAAATGATAGCTTTTTTTTTTTTGTTAATGGTACCTTTTTATAGTTTTTTCCTCTAATTTTTTCATTTTGGCTCATTTTTCTTTTTTAAACAGCTAAAGATACAGCTAAAAATTAAACAATATATTTTTAAGTAACTTAATACGCATTTTTCCAGAGAGTGTGTTTTACGCTTTTTATTGACGCGTTTTATTTACCGTATGTAAATAGTATTTTTGTAATAACCTGGCGCCCCCCTGAGGAAACCATGGCACTTGCATCATTTGCGTCTGGACCAGTCGCTGCAGATCTACGTCACTCAGGGTTCCTAAGCACTGAGGAAAAGTACCTTCCCTGAAGCAGGAGCTAAAGCAGTCCTAAACGTGACGAAGGAGGCACTTTCTGTAGCAGTTCTAACTCTCGAGATGAAGTCCACCACATACTCGAGCCCCAAAAACATTATTAACCACACTAACTTTCTGGTGGGTACAAGATCCTGGAAAATTTAGCAATTTTTGTTCATCTGCTCATACCTACGCCCACTAACTAACAGTCTGTGGATGCCAAAAAGTGTCAGAATGCCTCACTTTGAGGTCTACTCCTCCAAATCCTGCTCATGGACTCAGGACTATTTATTGCATTTTTTTTTCCTGAACCTTACACGTTCTGTATCCACCCTCCAGCCCGACGCCGGCTCCAGCGTGGCCCAGTTCCACAGGTCTGCTCTTGCCAGATACCAAACAGAGCGATAAGCCGAGCGTTAGTGTGCGTTGGCGAGTGTTAGCGCGCGAGCCGGCGGAGGTTGACGTCAATGCGCCGCGGCAGGGTGAGGCTTGGTCTTGTAAGAAATGATCAGATGGTATTTGAAAGCCTTTCCACTTCTGAGCGATGTTCATTAGTGAAGTGGTTCTGACCCTTATCATCGCCCATAGTTTCAGTACAGCACCTGTAGTTGAAGTGAGTCTTGATTTTATGTTTGTGAATCTCTTGGAATCGCTAATTGTTTATGTTGTATATGCATGCTTACACAAAGTTTGTGCACCTCAGTTACGTAACGTGTTATTTTCTAAACGACAAACCTTTGTACATCCCATTTAAACCTAATACAAGTTACAAGCTTAACGTAATGACTCCTTTTGGATCTGAGGTTCATCGTGTCAGTGTTTGAGATTTGGTGTTATTGAAAAGTTTCACTGCAAAATGTTAGATATTTGACATTTGGATCTTAATTTCAGGTAAAAATAGTAAAAATAAAGGTCATAAATTCAAGTGGAGAAATTCAGACCACAAGGCTACATAAAAAGCTATATAAAGAGGAAGAAGAATAAGCAAGTAACAAGTGGAAACGTTCCACTGGGATGATCTTCTGCCATTAGCATGCACTTGTGACAAAGAAGCCCCTCCCATTGACCTCAGATGCTTTGTGATTGGGCAGGAGCGAGTTAGCTGATTAGCTGAAATGTCAAGATCCCAATTTCAAATTTCTAAGATTTTGCAGTGAAAAATTTCAGACACCAAATTTCAAAGCATCATAGATTCAGATTCAGGTGACCCTGCTGTCACTCCACAGATACGCAAGTGAAAACACGGGGATGATATCGCTACCATCAACACAGCGTCCGGAACCTAAACTGTTCTACAGCGTGCTCCTTCAGTTCCAAACACATCAACGAAGCAAAACACACTCTGTAGAACCCAAATATAAACACTCACTACAGAATATAAACATAAATAAACACCTCGCTGGCTGCACACAACCAAAACGGAATGAGTCCACTTATAGAAACTCAATTTCTATAGATTTAATGCAGCACCACCTTTTAAACACTTTATAATCCTTTAAGTCTAAATGCACTTGCGCACACAGTTGATGCTGGATGAAAATAAATGAAAAATACGTACGCAAAACAAAGTATGACATATATAATATGTACGAGAGTCAAAAGCCACAGGCTAAACCTTTAATGTGAGCTGCTGTTTATGGATGCGGCACCCAGAGTTTCCCACGTAGATTTATTACAATTTTAAGAGAACAGACATTTGATCTGCCGGACGTTAAAGGTAACTCGTTATTTTATAAAGCTTAAGGATGAGGGAAACTTTTTAGCTTACGAAATAAACACATTTATTGTCTACATTGGTATTTATTTTACAAAACGACTAAAAATAATTCTGAGCATTTAAACAGGGGTTAAACACTCATCTGTTAAAGCCTCCTGCACACACAGCAATGTACAAAAGCCCCGAAAACACATGCATTGGAGAAAAGGGTTCATGAACAGACCGCTTTCAGGCGCAGAACTCAGAGCAGATGGTTGGTGAAACACACACACACACACACACACACACACACACACACACACACACACACACACACACAGAGCAGGGCGGCTCATGTTACCCTGAGCGTGAGCAGGACCTGTAACCAAATTACACCGATACTGATGGAGGAGCAGCAGCTGGTTCGAGCGCGACTGATTTTAAACCAATCAGCAGAGCAGATAACGCTTACACAATGATGTCACAGAGTGGTTCAGACCGAGCAATCTGAATCCAACCACACGGTATCGACCAGATCCAATCCAGATCCACCGTGCATCAGCACCAGACGAGGTGTAAAGCGTCCCAGTGCTGGGCCCGAGCCCCCTGCAGAGCGCTGCCTTTACTGTCGTTCTGCTCTAAAGCAGCGTCGTTCTGGCTGATGGACGTCTGTCCTGTTTTGTTGATAAACAAATCCGAGCTTCCCCTCTCCTTCGTGTAACCCAGCTCTCCCCTCCCTTAGTGTGAGCTCGGAGACGTTTCCCTTCGATCCGCTAAACGCTCCAGTCTCTTTAACCTCCAGCCTTTAGAGGGAATCGTATTTACACCTGTCCCTCCACACAAACTCGTCCGATCCGCTCTCAGTATCCGTACTTGTCGTTAAGGTGAGTCCGACCATCACCCGTCTGACCTGTTTCAGGAAGGAAAGAGAAGACGGCAGTCAGGACCACGCTGGACCCTGTACCAGTAAGTATGTATGGAGGACGGGCTCAGATTCTGGTGAAATCTTAACTGGAAGCTTGTTCCAAGCCCAGACCGTCTGAGACTAACATTTATCACGTCAAAAAAAACCTGGGTCTCACCAAGAGGTACACTACCCAAAAGTACCCTCTAAGAGCCTTTTTATAGGGCAGCGCTATAGGGGAAGCAGTTTTACACCCTCTTGTGGTGAGACCCAGTGTCACTCAATTATTGTAATTTTTCTGCTACCAATAAGTCAGTGCACTAACTTTCTGTCCTGATGCCCTTAAAGTTCATAGAGAATTGGTTGGAGAACTTTAACCGAGAACTTGGCTGGCTTGCAGAGAACCTTGACCTCTAAAATATACTGGAATGCCAAAAGTGACAGGGCTTATCACCAGAAGCCGATCTCACAGTCATGTTCTAAAATCTAGCGGAAAGTCCTTTTAGAAGGAAAAAAAAGGCTAAATCTGTTTTAAAAGAGCCTCTTTTTTTTGGAGATGTGCTTACCTACTGGAGGAACCCACACGCAGTAATCCGGGTCGTCCTCTGGGTACTTCTTGGACACAACACTGGGAGGAGGCTGGGAGAGGGTTCAGATAATTAGCACACGCTGACATATAACGACTTTCACGCACAAAAAAGCAGAGCTGAGCTAATTATCCTATAATCAATCAATGGCCATCTCATCCCTCAATGGTAAGGTTCCACCACTGGAGCACGACTGACCGGGCATCGTTTGGGCGAGGGATCATTCTCAGCCTGGGACATTCTGTGGACGGGTATAGAGAAGTCACGAGGACCGATGGCACCAAAATCCTCACCAGGAGAAGCAGGAACGGAATGGAAAGGAAAGGTAAGGAAAAAAGAAAGGAAAAATGACAACTGAAAGGGAAAGGGGAAAAGGAAAGGGTAAAGTGAAGGAAAGAAAAATGAAAAGAGAGACCTGAAAAAGGAAAAGAGAGGAAAAGTGGAAAGGAAAGGGGAAAATGAAATGAAAGAAAAGGGAAAGGTAAGGAAAAAGGAAAGGGTAAAGTGAACAAAAGGGAAAAAGAAAAAGGGGAAAAGGAAAATGGAAATGGAAAGAACAAATGAAAGGAAAGGGAAAGAAAACAAGGAAAATGGAAATTAAATGGGAAAGGAAAAGAGAAATGAAAAGGGAAAAGACAGGGGAAAGGAAAGAAAAAGAAAAAATCTAAAGGGGAAAGGGAAGGAAAGAGGAAATGAAAAGGAAACAAAATAGGCAAGGAAAAAGTAAGGAAAGAAAATGGGAAAAAGGAAAGGAAATTAAAGGAAAGTGACGTGGCTGTAACACTGCCAGTCACCAGTGGGGGGCCTGTGGCCATCTCTTTCCATTAAAGGATGCTGTGGCTCGGGAGTCAGTCCCTGTAGATCCCCAGAGGCACTTACCGCCCCCCATTACTACTGCCCCCGGTAAAGAGGAGTAGGAACAATTCTAAGACACTAGATCGGTGCATTTCCTGCAGAAAATGCGAGTGTGATTGCCACTCTGCAACGGGCGACCCTGAGCGTATCTAAGGGGCCCCACGGGCATCACAAGTCACCTCAGATTGCACCCGGGACCAAGCCTGCCGAATTTTGTGGCTGTAGTTACGGTCAATGCCCCCATGGTTCCCATCCGTTAACATAGGGGCCAGATCATGACTGTGAGGGGCCCCAGAGCCACCACCCAAGGGCCAGTCATTGCCAAAATCACAAAAACCCTAATCCATTATGACCTAACTATCCTGCCAAGTTCAAACTTTATTTTCCCCCATTCGTTAACTTTGGGCTCAAAAGAGAGGACCTACAACCCTGGAGCATCTGGAGAGACTCTGTACAGAGGAACGCTCTCCAACTCCCTGCTCCGGATCTCCAAGCTTAGAAGATCTCACAGGAGACGGTGGTGATTTGTTGTTAAAAGGAGCTCCTACAAAGGACTATATGCCAGTAATTGTAGCACGTGTGTATTAGTTAACAATAATTATTACTTGATGCATTTTTTCATCTCAGACTAGATTTACCTTCAATAAAAGGGTGGATTTTTCTCATTTTTTCAGTGTGATATTAAGTTTAATCAGTAAAAGTTTGATTCCTTATAACCCTTTTGACTCCCATTTACTCGGGATGATAATAATTATATGGGACGGTACTTCTGCAGTACTTACAATCTGATAAATGCATAGATAGTAATTACTGTAGTACATTTAATGTGCATTACAGGAAATAATGAACTCTAAGGCCATACCCTGCTCGGGCCGATCAGCTTCCTGCCGCTCTTCTTCACAGCCGGTGCGTCTCCACCTTAGAAGGTGTAGAAGTTAAGAGTGTACGCTCCAGAGCGATATAACAGATACCGGACGATATAGAAATACCTCGTGATGGTGAAGCTGCTTTCGGATGATCTTCAGCTTTCGTTTGCTCTTTTCCGTCTGAAGACGCTCCCTCCGGCCTTTGCTTCCCCGACACTACAAGCCACACACGCTTCCTTCAGTAAGTCTGTTCATTATTACTACAGGTGGTTATGTTAAGAAAACAAAACCATTTGGAAAGGCCTAACGGCGCAACCTTGTGGTGGAAATCGGGAACAACATTTCAACCTTCTGAAAAAATAAAAGCCGAATAGATGAAGACCGCACTTTCACAAACTTATAAAGAGTATAAAAGCGTAGGTACGGTTTGGTTCAGTGCCTTCAGGAAATGATTCTAAACATTGGGACGGTACTGAAAACACAAAAAGTGAACAGAATAACCATCTTCCTTAGGACAGATGCCACCAAACTCCTCACCACGAGAAGCAGGAGAGGAAAGGAAAGGGAAAAATTAAAGGAAATAGAAAAGGAAAGGAGGAAAAAAAGGAAAGAAAAAGAAAAAGAAAAAGAAAAGAAAAGCAAAAAAGGAAAGGAAAACAAAAAGGAAAAGAAAAGCTCGCTCCAGTTTTTGCTTTCCTGACACTAAAAACCACAAACTTTTTTAAAACATTGGGACGGTATGGAAAATGCCAAAAATGGCACCATTCTGGCACTATGGCACATTTACTTTAACTTTTATTTCATTGCAGACAGTATGAACCCAAGATATTTCATGTTTTTTGGGTTTTTTTTTGCAGGTGTGTGTGTGTGTGTGTTCAGTTCTACCTTCAGGGCTTCTATCTTCTGTGCTTTTCCCAGAGTTTTCATCAGGAGGAACGAGATCGACCGGTTTCTGCTCCTCTTCACCCTCTTCCTCCATTCCTTCTCGTTTTCCTCCATCCTCTTCCTCTTCCTCCTCCTCCTCCTGTCCTCCAGGGGGCAGCTCTCTGGTGCTGAAGAGCTCAGAGGGCAGGTCGGGCCTCTTTGGAGGTACCTTCTGTTGAGGTGCATTAGACACAGGCGGAACAGGAAGCCAGATCTGATATTTAGTCACAGGACCAGGACTGCTCTCAGAACAGCTTCTGATCAGGCACAGCTCACAGTCTCACCCCTATGGTTCCTGTCTTCAGTCTGAATTTGCTGCCCCCCTTCATGGCACCAAACAGAGGCAGCGAGAACTTCTTAGGTTTGTCTGGGTCTGAAGATTCACTGTGGGGCCGAAGAGACAGAGCATAAGCGACCAATCACACGACTGCAAAAAATGCCCCTTAAGTTTTGAAAAGAACACACACACACACACACACACACAAAAAGATAACTCAGGATAACCTCACTTATTTTAAATAATGCAATGTTTTTGGATTTATTTTCAAAAATAAATCCATGGTGAAGTGTCAAATAATCAAAAATATATCAAGAATAAACAAAGCTGAACTCGGGGCCAATATGGTGAGAACGTTTCACTTACTAAGATTACAAAAAAAAAGATTTAAATTTTTTCTTTATTTGTTTTTATTTTTCTTCTTTCTTCTGACTATCTACAAAATGACTTTTTAATCTCAATACTTCCTCAAAACTTGACTTTTTGATTGACAAAATCTTAAAATATTGACTTACTTCATAATGTTTACTTAATATTTTAAATTCTGACTTCTCTTAGTTACAGACTTAAGTTTCTTATCTCAGAATTGTAACTTTTTATCTCAATATTTTGACTGTTTAATCACAAAAGTTATTATCAGTCATTATTACCTCAATTTTGACTTTAATTCACAAAATTTCAATTTATCTTAAAATATTGACTTAAATTGGTCTCACAAGTTGACTTATTTTTAAATTTTGACATTTTACCTCAATATTTAGCTTTCTTTATCTCAACTTTTTTACTTCTTTCAAAAACAGACAAATGTTTTGACACAATGTTGTGTTATTACCTCAATTCTGACTTTCCTCAAAATTCTTGGATTTTTAATTCACAAAATTTCAGCACATCTTAAAATATTCACTAAAATTTTTTGACTTGCCTCACAATTTGACTTCTTACCTTAGAATTTTTACTTTTTATCTCAATATTTTGACTTACTTTTTGAGTTTTGACTACTACGTCAAAATTTTTACTTTTCTCAACATTTAAGTTGTGTTTTATGTCATTCACACTATTTTAAGTTGAAATTTTCTGAATTAAATTCAAAATTAAAAGATTACAATTGTGAAAAGTAAATACATTGTAAGTTGAAGTTTGACTTATTTTTTAATTATCTCATAATTTTTTACTTTTTATCTCAACATATTTTGTTGTGTCTCAATATTTTGGCTTAGAATTTCCACTACTCTATTTTGTTTCCATTTATTTACTTTAACGTTTTAATCACACAGTTCTGCATTATTAGTTCACTTTTGACAATTTTTTGACTTTTTAAAACTCAAAATTTCAACTCATCTCATTTTTGCTCATCTTATATTGTTGGTTAATTACCTCACAATTTTGACTTGAGTTAAAACTGAGGTAACATTTTCATCTCAAACTTTGACATACTCCCTCAGTTTTAACTTTCCTCAGTAGTTTGACTATTTAATCACAAATGTTTAGTTATTTTCTCAAAAGTTAGACAAATATTCCGACATTTATCCCAGATAAAACAGATGAAGCCCAGCGGCAGAGTTTACGTAGCTTCTGTGAGGCTGCTCTTCTCCCTAGCTGGCCTGAGTCTTTAAGTAGAACCGATATCAGCATTATGATTACTATGGGATCAGACCCCTAAACAGAAGGGAAGGCGTGTCTGACCGGCCCTGCAGTGATGGTAAGGCCGATGGGCCTGGTGAGCTCGATGAGCTGCTTTCAGGACGCTGCGTCTCCTTCCTCAGCTCGGCCGCGTGCATGTGCAGCTTCTTCCTCTGCACCGCCGTCCAGCGCCGCCCGGCCCTGCTCACCGAGCTCATGAAGGCGTCCAGAGGATCATCTGTAGAGGAGCTGCAGCCGTCTGCTCAGGGGGGTTACAGACAACACACTCTCAACACACACATACACTCTAACTGCACTGATCCACAGCGGGGGGGGGAACATGCAGCTTCTCACCCGGCCAGAAGAGTGGAGCGGGTCTTCTCCGTTTTTGAGCCAGCCTCCTTCTCCACCTCAGACAGGTTAGCCACTAAAAACGGTCAGACATAATTAAATCAGGGCTTTGAGCAGTCTAAATCTTCCATAATAACATCATTGTGTTGCAAAATCATTTCCAAAAAACGTTCTTAATTCAAGGCGACTGCAATACCACATTTCAACCACAGAGGTCGCCCCAAAATTCATAGTTACAAACTGCAGCGTTTACAGATCGTACCATAAAACCGGTTCATCCTCTTTTTCCTTGGACATTATAAAGTTCCCACCACCAACATAAAACTGCCAGCAGAATTTTGAGTCTTAAACTATAAATTTTCATCAATCAAAACGTTGACTTAATACTTAAAAATGTGGCATGCCCTCCAAAACTTTTGAAATTTTTATTTCAACGTTTTGGCTGTTTAATCACAAAAATTTGAACTCATTATATCCTAAACATTAGTAGCTCTTTAATCACAATATTGTGTCATGTCAAGGGGGACTTTGTCTTTTTATCTCACAAATTCCTACCTCAATTTTGATTTTTCAAAAACTGACTTACCATCTTAGTTTTGACTCGTGTTTAGAATTGGACGCATTATCTTAAATATTGACATTTTCAAAACACAAAAGTTTGACTTGACTTACCTTAAAAATTTTTACTTTCTCAAAATTTTAACTTTTCATCTTAGAAGGTTTACTTATCTCCCAAAATTAGCAACTTTTTTTTAAATGTAAAATTTGGACTTGTTTATTTTGACTGATGTTACAACCTCTGACATATTTTCTTAACCATTGACTTTTGACACACAATTTTATCTTTATCGCAGTAGTTTGGGCTTCCCTCAAACTTCTGAGTTATTACAGAATCTTAGAATTCTTTATCATTTAACAGTTTATTTCATTAACCTTTGACTTTTTTTAAAATCCCCAAATTTTGACCTATTACCTCAAATCTGATTATTTTCAATCTCGACTTTGATTTATTATCTTTAAAATTTGGACATTTAATCAACAGCTTTCGACTTATCTTACAATTTCTGTTGTTGTAAATATCTCAGAGTTTTACTAATTATCTTTACATTTTGCAGTATTAATCAAAAAAACTTGGACTTGTATCCTAAAACCTTACCCTGAAAATAGCTATTTATCTCAAAGATTAGACCGTTTTAGGATTGGACCAAACGTTTTGAAATCATTTTCCTTTAAATGGTGGTATGAACCACACAATGCTTTAGGTTGTGACTTGCTTGACTAACAATATTTACGGATGTTCCACCATTTTTATGTTATGGGTCACCCAATAAGCAAAAATAAGAAAGCGCTCCGTAGCTAGCACACCAGCCAGCCCTGAACGAAGCGGAGTCGCCGCCTTCTTACCAGAGATTCGTAGGTCTCGGGTCTCTCCCGGATCTTTCCAGCGTTCTTCATGCGCGTCCTGCCTCTTCTTCTCCACAGGTTCCCGTCCGGTCCAGGAACGAGTCGTCATCGCTGTTCGTAATAGTCGTCGTCCCTCCCAGTTCTTCTTCTACGCTTGCGAGAGACTGAAGATGAAGATGAAAAAAAAAAAGCAAGAGGGGGAATCAGAGGTTATGGAGCTGATCTTTAGGATAAGGCGTCTCTGTGGACACGAAGCAAAAACCTCCATCCCTGACCTGCCTCCTGCCTGAAGCAGCACCCCGGGCCTCCAGCATACGGCAGGCCTCCAAACAGCACTGCACCGCCGCCTCCTTCTTCTTACCCGAGTGCGTGACCCTCGGCCGTTCAGCTGCCTGCCCGCGGGGCATCGTCCCACCGGCAACCTGGAGGGAGGGGAGGGGAGGGGAGGGGCGGCGTCAGACGGGGAGGAGGAAGAAAGGAGAACGGAGCTTTATAAAACAGGACAAGCCCGAGCTCGGAGGGAGGAGGAAACGGAGAAAACACTCCAACGGATTAGGAATCGGGTTCCTTTAGACAACAAAGAATCCCCTTCCTGAGCCTTGGAACTTCCCATCAGGTTTTAGGTCTACTACTATATTGTCCACAAGCTGTGACAGATGCTGTCTGGGACTCACACTGGATTCCATTCGGTTCACGATTTGGACTTTGTCACGACTGGTGATTTTTTCAATTGGACCTAAAGGGACATTCCTTTTTTATTTCTGTAGTGTAAAATAATGAAACTTTTCTTGTACGAGTTTTTAAACGATTTTAAATTATTAAAACTTTTAGTTCCTTGCAAGTAAAAGAAAGAAAAGACTGGAAAACATTTAGTTTTTTAAATGTAAAACAAAATTGCCCATTCCATCAAGTGCCATACCTCTGTACCATATTTCTTATATTTCATATTTGTTTTTTACTCTGTCACTGCAATGCTATTCAAAAGTCTTTGTGTGTGTCTTTTATTTTAATCTGTCTGTGTGGCTATTATTCTGTTTTTTCTGCAGATTTGCACTGTTCAGGAGCGCAGCCTCACATTTTATTTTAGTGATTAATTACACAAAAAGGCATTATCTTATCTTATTGTAGCTTCATCATATATTAAATAACTTTGGAAAAAACATTCTCCTTTTTTTATTTCTGAAAAATAACAATTCAAAAATAATGTGTAAATAATAGAAAACCGAGCAGAGACGACGAGAACCGAGACACATTGTTTCTAGTCAAAGAGCCCCTTGGAAAAACCGAGGTAGGGCTGTAGCTACAAACAGAATAAGGGAAAACGCAGAGTTACTTGATCCTGCAGAGCCAGGTGCCGTGACCTTTGTCTCGTACTTCCAAAACTCCACCAGCTCTTCTCCTGGAAACCACAAAACAGACGATCTGTGAAGGGAACTGAAACGCGTCGCTTTCGCTAAACTTCGGGGACTAGACGCGCCTCACCTTCCCGATCGTAGAAGCCCTGCAGAGCCTTTTTTAGGAATCCTTCAGGTAAGCTGCTTCCTGATCCTCCTGGAACAAAAACTCCACAGCGAACGGAATTCTCCTCGTTCTCGTCCTCATCCAGGAGGCCGCGTCGTCTCCTGAGGTCATAAGAAGATCGGTACAGGTGAGAGGACCGTGACCCAGGTCCATCTGAAAAATCTGGACAGTCTGTTAATATTTGGTTCATATACAGCCTCTGGTGAGGTGAGGGTTCCTTTTAAGGTTTCTTGCTTTCCTTCCTGCTGTCTGCTCACTGGGTTCAAGACCTGGCCTTTTGATGCGCTGCTTTGTGACAACGTCTACTGCAAGGCGCACTGGATAAATAAAAAGCCTGCTGATTTGGAATATACACTATATGAACAAAAGTGTTGGGACACCTCCACATTAGACCCACATTCTAAATCCATACGCATTAACATGGAGTTGGTCCCCCTTATGGCAGCTTCCACTATTCTGGGAAGACTTTCTACAATATTTTGGACTGTGACTGTGAGATTCATCCAGAAGAGCGATTTATGAAATAGATAAAATAAATGAAAGCAGTGATGTGACTTCATTACCCATTCCCCAGGAGCATCCGGCGTCCTCTGAGGAACTTCCTTCTCGAGCGACGCTCTCTCCGTTCTTCTCCTCATCGTCCTCGTCGTCCGACCCGTCTCCCATCATCCTCTTCTCCAGATCTTCTCGCTGCTTCCTGGCTCGCTCTCTCAGCTCCGTGACAGTCAGCTCTGACTCCGCCTCCTCGTCCGATTCGGGGCCCTAAAGAAAGAGCAAACAGTAAGCCGGAGTTCCAGTTCATACAGAACGTGCTGCACTGGTTTGAGGAGCAGGCCAGTAAGGATCCAACACACAGCTCCATAATTAAACTCCTTCTTCACGCCTCTCACTTTGTGAGTTTGAGTTGTTTTCCCACAAAGCAAGAATAAACAACTCTAACAATTTCCCTTCTAAACCTGAGACGGCGTTGTTCATCCTCCGTCAGACTTTACCAGTCAGGAAACCAAGATCCAGCTTTCAGACGGCAAACTCTGACTCGTCACCCCAGACAGGGTGTTTCCACTGCTCCAATGCCCGATGCCAGGGCTTTACACCACGTGTTTAAAGCTTGTTTGGCCACTCGGCTATAAGAACCCAATCTTTGAGGTTCCTCATTCCGTTTTCATTCACTGTGGACTTCCTGGAGGCTTAATGAGCATTTGTGGCTTCGTTTGTATGACATTTCAGCAGACCCCTAGTTTGTGCCACGATGCTCACAGGATGCTCAGGGATTCTCTCGAAGGTTCTGCGATCTTTTGAGCCTTCAGGACAAGCTGTTGCTGCTCCTAGAAATCTCCGCTGACATTTCATGAGCTCATGATTGGACTAGCAGAGCAGAAGCTGAAGACAAACCATAATCCTCACCTGAAGGATGAAGAGCCTGGTGCTTCCTCCAAACTTCACGACGTGCCCCACCTTCAGCCTGATGTAGGTCTTGGGAGGGATCTTGTTCTTGTTCACGAAGGTGCCATGGGTACTGCCCAGATCGTAGATGTAGAAGCCCAGCTCTTCGCCCAGGGAGCCCTCCTGTCCCGCTTCTCCTCTAAACTGAACCACGGCGTGATACCGTGATAGGGGACGGATTGCACTTCGGGAGAGAGACGTTCACACACGGGGAGGGCGACCCAACCACAAAGTAGCTCTGCTGGCTCAGAGGAACCGTGTCCCACAATGGAACCGTTCTTCAGGAAGCTCGAAAGAGTATGGGACACTCGTTACCCCTGCCCAGGGGGGTTCTGAGTAGGGCAGAGGGGGGAATTTACCACCGGGTGGTGCTTTAACTGGTTTGGACCTGATGTGTGGGTTCTGCTTTCCTACAGATGCCACAGGTTTGATGGGCTGGTCCTGGTCTGGAGCGGGCTGCGCTGGTTCCTTCTGATCGCATGGTTCAGGTTCGGGTTCAGGGTCAGCTTGATCTTTACTCAGACTTGTTTCAGTCTCATCTTGGCTCTTTTGCGCCGTCCTGATCTTCTTCGTGGAAACAGCAGGAGGTGTGAAATCACCCGGCTTCTTAAAAGGATCCGGATTGGCCTCTGAAGGTTCCTCTCTCTCCGTTTCAAGCTTGTTTTCTGGATCTGGACACTCAGCCTCCATGGTTGTGTTCCTGATGGTCGCCATGCATCCGGTTCCTCCATCTAAACCTTCCGATCTTCAGACTCGATGCTCTCTTCATGTGCATCACGATTTCATGTATTTCCATTCCCGACGTTTGAATAAACCACGAACGTAACTAGTTAGCTCTATTTTGGTGTCTGAGATTCGTAAATATTGCGATATATATGCGATATAAGTGGAACCTAAACTTTATTTACAACCGTGAGTAGCATGCAGTGCTAATGCTTCCTTCAAGTGCGCATTAGATTTTGAGTAAAAAGCAAGAACGATAATACTATGCTAATGACGCAGATCGATAAAAGAGACTAAAATAACAATAGTAAATAATAAAATGAAATAATACTTTAGTAAGAGTACTACTAATCTGAGTGTAAGTAAAGGTTGAAGTTAATATTTTCCTCTAGCACAACTATAAAAATGCATGCTACTAAATGTACTTAAAGTAAAAAGTATATCTTTAAAACGCCTTTCTAACTCCGTTTTTGAAACATGATGTCTCTTATATTAATCACAGAAATTGAATCTCCGTCCCAGGGACATGGATAAACCTGTCTGATTAATAAAAATGGGGCTCTGCTAAATGTAAAATGTAAACGTAGATTATTGGCCAAATTGAATAGACTGACATGATATTATGTGTGAAAACGTTCAAATCATACTGGAACAAGTTTCAAAGTTTTCCAGGCATCCAAAATAAATCATTAGTTCATAACACAAATGAGATATTGTCATTGATTTAACCGTCTAGACTGCGTTAACATTGATTAAGATGGTGTTATTTTGAACGTGGAACTAATCTTCCTTTTCCATGTAGCTACACGGAGTTATTTAGCGTCGTATATAGACAACACAGGCTTGTTTATTCGTGGTTGTCAAGTTCGGCTTTTAAGTTAACGTATCGCAAATTTCATTTGTTCCCACATAGCGGGTGAGTTGATGTATTATTCGTGTATGTAGATCCCCTATTAATGATACTGTGTGCGTATTTATTTAGCCGTTAATCTTGTTCATAACCCGATAGCAAGCTAAGCTATCTCGGGTTTGAGCGCACTTTTCACTAATCTACATGCCATTGTGTAGAGTGCTCACATGGTGTGCATGATTAGTAGATCCTGTGTTTGGCTACTCATCACGCCTGTTTGCAGTGAGATCATTTCTATGGTCAGAAACACCCAAACAAAGCGATTTATCATATTAATAACCCCAGAACAGAAGAGAGAAATTGTTTGCAGAAAGGTTTTATTGTGTCTATTAAGTCAAACCCTACACACCAGCCACATTTTGGGCAGCTCCATAAAGGTGTGGGTTAAAGTTTCTCCTGATAAAAGTTTAGAAAACTAAACTTCTGTACATGTAGGAGTAGTAAATGGGTGAAATGTAGCTATAAAAATAAAGGCAATAAACTCCGAAACACTGTATTGTTTAATGTTTGGTCAGTTTAATGGTACTTTGGTGGCATTACGTGAAAAAGGCAAGTTACAGTGTCACCAAAGTTGATTACTTAAACGGTTTTTATGTGAAAACTTTGTATTTTTATGCATATTTAAACATGTGTATAGTGCTTTATTGATAGAACATATATTTATATAAAAGGTGATAACCCTGTGTATTGTCTTCTATATAAGGATATACAGATATGGAACCATGAATAGAACCTTGAATTCATGAAAATCAAATATTTATTTTTGAACATGTTCTACGTCCACTGCCAACAAAAATCAAATCAAATCTTTTTAGCGTTCATTGCTTTTCTCTTTTTCTTTCCTTCTTTCTTCCGTTCATTTGTTCTTTCATTTTCTTTCTTTCTCACAGACCTCTGTTTTTTCAGGTCCTCCTCGTCTGTTGGACCTTTGAGTGGCCTGTAGGGAGCATGATGCGTTACTGGGGGGAGCTCCCGGTGGCCTCGGCTCCGCCGGGTCGCAGCTCCTTCGATCTCCTGCAGCGAGAATTTCGGCAGGTGGAAATGCAGGACCCTCCTCTGCACCAGCCGTCGGCGCGGCGCCCTCGACCCACCACCATGCTGGATGTGCCCTCTGAGCCCTGCAGCCTCACCATCCACACGGTGCAGCTGTGCCAGCACGCCCGCCGCCTCCGGGGCCTCATATCGGCCGCCCAGCTCGGCCAGCAGCCCCCTGGCACCGGCACCGGCCCCGACCCCGGGCTTCTTAAAACGGAGGACGGGGAGTCGCTGCCGCCCCGCCCGGTTACTCCAGCGGCACCGGATGACCTGCTGCCCCTGGACAGTAAAGCACCACGTGAACCCTTCCAGCTGAGACACAGCGACCCGGAGAGCGACTTCTACAAGTACAGCCTTAAGTGTTTACTTTATTTGACGTAGCTTAGGCGTCCGTAACATTTTAGTCGTGCGTTTCCCGTACAGGGGTGAAGGAGAGCCCGTGACGGAGCTGAACTGGCCCTCGTGCCGTCAGCTGCTGTACCAGTCGGTGGCCACGGTCCTGGCGCACGCGGGCTTCGAGTCGGCGATGGAGAGCGTCCTGGAGACGCTGACGGACCTGGTGCACGAGCACTACCTGCGCCTGACCCGGCTCCTGCGCGTGGCCGTGGATCGAGAGGCCCAGCTCGGGGCCACGCCCTTCCCGGACGTGGTGGAGCAGGTCTTCCACGAGGTGGGCATCGGCAGCGTGCTGGCACTGCAGCGCTTCTGGCAGGTCCGAATCAAGGACTACCACAGCTACATGCTCCAGGTACGGCATCGGGCCATCCCAAGTGCTATAAGACATGCTGAGAGTCCCATCCCATTTTTCTTTTTTTCTCTGGTTATTAAAAAGGTTTCCTCTCTTTTTCTCTTTCCTCATTGCTTTTTTCTCTTTAGCATCCATCACTTTTTTCACTTTCTTTCTTTCTTTTTTTTCTTCTGTTAATTCATTCATTCATTTTTTTCTTTCTTTCTTTGCCTTTTTTCAGTTCTTTCTTTCTTTTTTTCTGTTAATTTGTTCTATCAGCAATTCTTTTTCTTTCTTTTCTCTTTAGTGTTTTTGCTTTCTTCTTTTTTTCTTTCTGATATAAAAACTACATTAAATTATAGTAAATAATGTAACTGAGAATCCACTACAGTTTCAGTTTTTTTTTTTACTGGCTATTAAAGTAGTTTTTTTTTTTTTCTCTTTTTCCCTTTTTTTTTTCTTTCTTCCTTTCTTTTTCTCTTTAGCATCCATGACTTTTTTTTTCTCTTTGTTTCTTTATTCTTTCCTCTGTTAATTCATTCATTCATTCTTTTTTTCTTTTCTTCTTTCTCTTTAGCATTTCTTTTTCTGTTCTTACTTTTTTTTTCAGGTCTTTCTTTTTCCTGTTAAATTTGTTCTTTCAGCAATTCTTTGTTTTCTCTTTAGCTTTTTGCTTTCTTTCTTTCTTTCTAATATAAAAACTATATTAAATTATAATAAATAATATAACTGAGAATCCAGGACAGTTTGTGTTGTTTTTTTTGTTTTTTTGTTTTTACTGGCTATGAAAATAGTTTTTCTCTCTTTTTTTTCTTTCCTCTTTTCTTTTTTTTCTCTTTAGCATCCATCACTTTTTCTTTCTTTCTTTCTTTCTTTTTTCTTTGTTTCATGCGTTCTTTTCAACATTAATTGCTTTCTTCTTTCTTTTTGCAATTCTTACTTTCTTTTTTCCTGTTAATTTGTTCTATCAGCATTAATTCATTTCTTTCGTAATTTTTTTTTTCTTTCTTTGTTTCTTTCTTTTTTTAAATATAAAAAGAATATTAAATTATAGTAAATAATGTAACTGAGAATCCACTACAGTTTTTCTCTTTTTTTTCCCCTTTTTTTCCCTTTCTTCCTTTCTTTTTCTCTTTAGCATCCATCACTTTTTCTCTTTGTTTCTGTTTTCTTTCCTCTGTTAGTTCATTCATTCATTCATTCATTCTTTTTTCTTTTTTTCTTTCATTTCTCTTTAGCATTTCTTTTTCTGTTCTTACTTTTTCTTTTTTCAGGTCTTTCTTTCTTTCTTTTTTCCTGTTAAATGTGTTCTTTCAGCAATTCTTTCTTTTCTCTTTAGCTTTTTGCTTTCTTTCTTTCTTTCTTTTATTCTTTCTTTCCTTCTAATATAAAAACTATATTAAATTATATGAAATAATATAACTGAGAATCCAGGACAGTTTGTATTTTGGTTTTTATTTTTTATTTTTTACTGGCTATGAAAATGTTTTTTTCCTCTCTCTTTTTTCTTTTCCTCTTTTCCCTTTTTCCCCTCCTCTTCTTTTTTGTTTTCTCTCATTTAGCATCCATCACTTTTTTCTCTTTCTTTCTTTCTTTCTGTCCTTTCTTTTTTTCTCTTTCTTTTTCTTTGTTTGCATGCGTTCGTTTTCAACATTCATTTCTTTCTCTCTTCTTTTCAGTTCTTACTTCTTTTTTCCTGTTAATTTGTTCTATCAGCATTAATTTCTTTCTTTCTTTCTTCCTTTTTTTTAAATATAAAAATAATATTAAATTATAGTAAATAATATAACTGAGAATCCGGTACAGTTTCCCATCCCATTTTTCTTTTTTCACTGGCTATTTTTTAGTTTTTTAAAATATTTTTTATTACTTATATTTAACATTAAGATCCGGTGGTGTTATGGAGCTAACTTGAGCTGGTAGTAATTCTGAAAAAGAGTAGCAGTACAATGGTGTAGTAAGAGGATAGTAATATTGTTTAATAGCATTGTCATTTGATTACAGTTGCTATGAACACACAGCAGATATGGCCACCCCACACACTCGGTGTGTACACAGGGGTACAGGTCCGTCACATGCATGAATCATCTCCAAAATATCCTGCTGATGACCCTAGCGTGTTCATCAGCAACAACAGAATCAAAACCTTTTCAGGCACAAGGAGCCAAAATATACAAAACACTTTGTTCTTTTTTATAAATCTCTCATGACTAGACATGGTAATATTCAGTGATGCAGTAAATCCTGATGTGTAACCCAGACTAGGGTCACCACCGACTCTCTGAATCCCTCTCTGCACTGTAGTCCAACTGACTGCAGCGTCACTTATTTATTATACAGAGCAGTTCTTCTTTAAAACTCCACGACACGACTTAAGTTATATAGTTGTTTTGAATATTCCTCTTATTCATGGCAGAAATAGAATTCAGCGTCGCAGCCTAAAGTGTATTTTAAGTGATATTTTGAGTCATCTTGAGTATCCCTGTGATCTCTCCTAAATGTATCCCATAAATCCCTGCAGAGCTAAGGCGTGGTGAGGCGTGGCACACATTTGTGGTGCGGCGGTTGCAGTTGCGTCAGGTGCCTCACAACTGTCTCAGTAAGAATAAACATAAGTAGATGGATCAAATGGATGAGCTGAAGTATCGAAAATGTCGTAAGTAAAAAGTATTATGTTATAGAACTAATCAAGTCAAGCGCAGATAACTACAAAAATACTTAAGTACGGTAAAGAAGTACTTATTTACCACCTCTGCCCTTAAGGCTAGGGACAAACACTACAGTTACTCTGCAGATAAAACATGTTATTGGGGAATAAGTAGTGTTTGTCTCACATGTTGGGTTCCATGTTGGATATTAGGCACCAGAATGATCATTATAGTTATATAGGCATTATTGATCAATGTAAGGTTTTAAAATAACATTATAACAACGGCTTTGTGGGTAATGAGCTTAATCTTTAACTGAAAATGAGGGAGATTGACCTTCAACTAAAGTGAAACCAAAAGAGCTGTTCTTAACCAAAGCACTGAGCTCAAAGGTTTGTTTGTATTTCATTTCATCTTCTTTGAGTTGACATGATAAATGTCCCTCCCTCATGTGATCAGCGATTACAGATGGGCTGAAACTGGAACACGTCCTCAGTGACGGCAAACAAACCGCGTGCATAATCACTCCCTCGGTTTTATTACCATCATAACGCAATCGCTTTAGTGTTCCTCAGACCTCCTCACACTTCCGTTTGACTTCTCACTTACGACTCGGGCTGATGTTTGAGCTTTGGTTAGGTGATAAGGGGAACGCCTTCACCCGTAGGACCGCTGACTCACCACCTATAGGGTGTAGGAGTGAGAGAGTGTGATGCTGCTCGGACTGGTCTGAGGTACAGTCCCCGCTCCCACTGGGTGATGGCCCATCCCAGATGCTGCCGAGCCCAGAGAAGCCGTGGTTATAACAGAAGGCTTCTTTTTAGCACAGTAACGTTTTAAGTGGTATTTGTGAATGTAACTCTGTATTGTAGAGCTTGATAAAGGTTTGATAAAGGAATCCCTTGCCCATGTGGTTCTATCAGCTATTGATGAATGACGGTTCTTGATACAATGCCATCTGAGGGATCAGAGATCACCCCTCTTCAGTTTAGGCTTGTGCCCTTAGCCTTTATGCACTGAAATTCCTTCAGATTCTGGATTGTTTTATGGTGTTATGCTCTGTAGAGGGAGAGATATATAAATCCCTTCCAGTCTTTCTTTTTAAGTCATTTTCTCACACATTTGCCGATAAGCTGGAGATCCTCTGATCATCTTTACTCCTCAGAGACTCAGCCTCTCCTGGAAGCTGCTGTGGTACCAAATCATGATTATAATCATTATATCATTATTTATGTTTTTTACATCATTATTAGCCCTAAATTGCCCAGTCCCAACTTTTTTTGTAATGTGTTGCAGACCTGAAATGCAGGAATTAATGTTTATTAACAAATAAACAGAATACGACCAAAAAATAAAATAAAAATAAGTATTTCGGGTTCATACTGTCTGCAGTGAATGAATTTGGATTTGAACGTGGATTTTATTTTTATTTGCATTTTCTCATCATGCTTTTCCGTCGTTTATGGAGGACCAACATGACAAATAAACAATGAAATAAATCTATTAATAAATGATAAATATGTAACTAAATTAATTAGCCATAGTTTTATTTATATACATTTTATCTAAACATTAATTTATTACTTATATTTTGGTGTTTATTTATTCAGGCTGTTAATTTCATTGATTGATTAATTTATTTATTCATTTATTTATTTTTGTGGTTTTATTTATAGACCTATTTATTCGGGACGTTTGGTTTGGTCTCGTTGTGCATCTCCTGCGTACAAGTAGTATCTTTAAGTAAGATACTAAACTAGCAGGTTTGATAAGAGACTTTAAGAGACTTAGTAAAATAAGTCCAAAGTTGCTTAGATTAAGTGGACCTGGCAACCGTGACACAAACGACAGACTTGTGCTCTTAAACTCCCACCTGTGAATACGCAGCGCTGATCGGCTGTTTACTCCTGCAGCGTCCGGAATTACAAGACAGATTATTTCTGATGTATTATTTTGCGTTCACTAACCTGTCAAAGGCCTGGCTTTCTCTGTGTTTATTTATTTATTTAGTTATTTATTTATTTATTTATTTATGGGGTAGGTGAGTAAGGAGCTATCGGAGGAGTACGAGCGGCTGGTGAACCCAGAGAAAGCTCAGGAAGACTCCAAACCTCTGAAAGTGAAAGAGGAGGCCGTGAGCGATCTGCTCTTCCCTCTGAACGAGGAGCCTGAAGGAGACGTGCCGTCAGGGGAACAGACCTCGTCCGCCGGGGGGCTGGGTATGGCCGGCGAGAGGCTGGCGGGAGGGCTGGAGGAGGGACACTCCCCTCACACCTCAGGTACGTCTGTGCCGGTTCCCATGTTTACTGTGAATGATTATGAAGGCTTTTGAACTTTAGACTTTCAGCTGAGCCGCGACTGCTCCTAGAGATCAGATCATACCGTGCAGCGCTCTACACCAGCCCGATCTGATTTGTGCCCCGTTCTGCTCTCGTGTCGAAGCAGGTCCGGCGGCGACCGCCTCACCCCTGTGGCAGCTGGCGCAAGTCAGATGGAGCCTCCTAGGCGGGGACGAGGGCCAGTGTTCGGGTCAGGCGTCCTCGGCTCCGACGCCTTCGAGGAGGGCCCCATGTCCGGCGTCAGCGAGTCCGGCATGGCTCCGTCTCCCGGGGCCTCAGACGCCAGCTACGGGTCACACTCTCCGGACTCTCTGATGGGGGCGTCGCCTTTCAACCAGCGGCCCAAAAAACGAATGCGCAAAGTGTGAGCTGTGGGAATTATGGAGTGTATAAATGTGTGTGTTTTCTACATGGCGGCTGAAGCGTATTTATTTGTTTTTTGTTGTAATGAATGTCAGAACTTGACATCGGGCATCAATTTGCAGCTTAAATGACAGAGGTGGCAGAAGTACACAACGTCTGTACTTAAGTTCCTACATTCGACTCTAGCACAAGTTTAAAAGTACATGCTACTAAATAAAAAGTATGTAAAAAAGTCAGTGTTCCTTTTTAAAAGCTTTTCTAACTCTTCTTTTACTGAGGGTAAGAGGTACAGATCCATGACACTGAGGAACCAAAATATACAAAATACTTTATATTTTTTAAATAAGTGCTCCTCAATATCTCATAACTAGACATAATATTCAGTAATGCAGTAAATCCTGAGTGTGATTAATAAATAAAGTGTATTTATATATATGTACTCTATGTAATAGGTTTTTTGGGAGTAGAATGCTTTATGCAGAATGTTAAAAAGTGTTAAAGACTTTATAATATCTCACATAGATGTGCTTTTGTGTCATTTTTGGAGCGTGTACCCTCGTGCCGGTTGAGTATAAACCTAAGATTCTGATTGGTGCTTCATTAGAACCAGACTAGAATTGCCCAAAGAAAAATGAATAGATGGATCAAATAGATAAATAAATAAGAGTCATAAAAGCTAAAAGAACAAGCCTGTTTTGAAAATACGTAAGAGCAGGTACTCCGTGTTTTATGAAGAGTTATTAATTCGTTCCAGAAGGCTTGTCGAGAACCGAAATCAAGTACCGAGCAAATTTTCCCCTTAAATAATGATGTAAACTGAATGAATGGGTGCCAGACCCCCAGAAAATCCCCTCTATAAGGCATTATCAGCATTAATGGAGCTGTATTGTACAGTCTGTACTGGATCATAGAGGAGCCGGTTCCACATTAACACTTCCATTAACCTACAGTTACCCAACATCATTAATGCAAAGCTTATTTTATAATAAAGTGCTGAGAAATCATGGAATTTAGTGAGTCATGGATTGAAAGTGAAAAGTAAAAGCAAAACACTTACTCTACTTTTCAGCTATTTGCTCAGACTGAAAGTGTTCTGGAGGATTCAGTTCCTGTTTTGCTTTCGGTTGGCTGTCATTACTAACCTTTTTAGGACCCATGGGGATTTATTTGCACTAAGAATACAGTACTGTAGATGTAGAAATAAAGAAAAACACCATAAACACAGCGCAGATATGCACTAAGAAGCAGTTATTGTAAATCTGAATCACTGTACCGAATCATGAATTGCGTTTCGGATGAAACAAGTCACGCGGCTCGACTCGTACAAGTGTGAGTGTGCTGAGTACCGAGCATACGACCAGGACCAAGATACATTTTTCTAGTAAAAATGCGTTGAGAACCAAATTCGGCGAGTTCCGAGGTGATCGAGAACCGAAGTACCACTGTATATGCTGTATATAATAAACTCCTCAGTTTATGATAACTTCAGCTTAGGATGGGTTTGTCAGAACATGTGCTCGTTGTAAATCGGGGAGAACCTGTACAAGAAACAATACTTAAACGCAGGAACAAAGTACTTGTACTTTCTTGATGCACACAGGAAGGTTGTGTGTTCTAGAACGATTTCAAGTCTTTAATACAGTACTATATATTGTAAATCCAGATCTAAACACATCTTATCTTTAATGTTTAGACTCCAGCCTGCAATACAAGAGTAGAGTAGTTCACAATTAAAAGAGAATCTCAGCAGCAGGATCTTATTCCCTCCCACTGACAATGAACCATTATGTGACCGGGAAGCATCGTTTAGGGTCACGTCCATACAGTAAACTCATTGTCATGTTCAAGAAAGTGGTCTGAGATGATCTGAGCTTAAAAAAGGTTCACTGAGCTCATAAAGGGGTGCATATGGTCAGCAACAGCACTCAGGGAGGCTGTGGGGTTTAAACTATGCTCAGTTGGTATTAAGGGGCCCAAAGTGTGCCAGAAAAATACCCTCCCACCATTACACCACCGGAACTGTTGGTCCATGATTGGATGAAGGATGGATCCCTCATTTTTTCATGCTGTTTACGCCAAATTCTGAGCCGACCATTCAGCAGAAATCGAGTCTCATCAGACCAGCCGACGTTTTTCCCAATCTTCTGTCGTCCAGTTTTGGTGAGCCCGTGTGACTTGTAGCCTCAGGTCTCTGTTCTTAGCTGACAAGAGTGGCACCCGGTGTGGTCTTCTGCTGCTGTAGCCCATCTGCTTCAAGTTAGATGTGTAGTTTGTTCAGAGATGCTCTTCTGCATACTTTGGTTGTAACAAGTGTTTGAGTTACTGTTACCTTTCCAACAGCCTGAACCAGTCTGGCTGTTCTCCTCTGCCCTCTGGCATCAACGTGGCATTTTCACCCAGAGAACTGCCCTCGCTGGATATTTTCTCTTTTTCTGACCAATTTTATTGTACAGGATAATATATGGACACTTCATGTTTCTTTTTACAATGCAGTAAACATTTGATGCATTCTGTACATTATTTATTTCATTATTTTATATTTTTCCTTCAAGTTATATTTATTATTCATACTAATTACTTTTTATTGTGTTGTTATTGATGTTATTTTATGATTCTATATTTACAATAACTATGATTATTACTACTTATTTTATTTATTATATGATTTTATTTAATAACTATGATTATTACTATTCATTATCTTTATTTATTATTTTATTTATTTTGTCATTTTGTCATTTTAATGCATATTATTGTATCATTATTACTACTTATTCTTTGTTATTATTTTATTATTTATATTTTTATTAATAATTGTATGGTTATTACTATTTACTTTGTTTTATTGTTATTATTTTATTTAAATTATTATATCATTTTAAAGAATAATTTATGATTATTACTATTTATTTGTATTTTATGATTATTTTATGTATTTTGATTTTATATTTTAAAATAATAATTTTACTATTTATTTTTCTTTTATTATTATATTTTCTTACCATTGCGGGTAATAACACCAAGAATAATGACGTTTATGCTACTTAAAATAAATTAATATTTAAATTCATACATTACCTTTTTATAGATTTTTTCTGTACCTACATAAATAAACTCATTTTTGCTTGCTGCAGTTAAATTTCATGTTTCATTATTATTGTTATTTAATTATGCCGATTATAATCTATCCTGAAATTATTTATTTTGGATTAAATTTGTGATTTTGAGTTCGTGATTGTTTTTATTTGATTTTGCATCTTGTCGTTTCTCCTACCACTAGGAGCACGCGATCAGTTCGGTGACGTCACGCCCAATAAGCCGTTGTAATTGGCTGCTCAGAGGTTATTATAGTTCATTACGCACCTACTTAAGCCCCGCCCGGTTTGCTCAGGCGGCCTCACCCACCGGGTCGTATGGCCGCTTGTGATTGGTTGAGAGCGGTTGCCATAGGCGGCTCTTTCCGGTATGCGGAGGCAGGAATTTCAGGTTCCTGCTCAGTAGTGGGTTTCGCAGGGGTTTCAGGGCGACGAGCGCGCGGCTTCCCGGATCACTTCATCTCACAGCCCGGTCCCGGTCTTCATGTATGCGGGCTTCAAGCGCTTAGAGGGTTAGCATGACCGAGAGCGGACTAAACACGGAGCGGAACGGGGACGCGGTGAGTCAGAGGCGGCGGGTGAACGGAGTCAAACCGGGAAACAGCACCAGCAGCAGCAGCAGCGCGGTGAGGAGCGAGCAGGAAAAAGCCCGGTGCTGCTCCAGAGCTCAGGATAAGGTAACACCGCTTCCCTTTATTCCAGTCTAGAGTCAGGAACCGATTAAAGGAGCTACAGGGAAACCGAACCGGAAGAGAGTGAAGCAATAACCCTTCCGGAGCTGTTTATTATTTACCTGGGAACTTCTGATCACCTGAGCTTCAGATCACGTGATCATCCAGATTAGGGGCTAAGATATCAGGTAAAACATGAAATAAAGAAACGGGAATAAAACTGATCAGTAATGAACAAGAAGCTCCTTAACTTCAGTGTTACTTCGTAATCATAATATTAATCATCATCATCATCATCAATAAAAATAACACCAATACTACTACTAATAAAATCAGAACTAATCATAATAATAATAATAATCTGCACTTCGATAGATAGATATAAACCAGCAGTAATAATAATATAAACCAATAGCAGTACTACTAATAATAGTATAAACAGTCACTAATATAATAATACCAGTAACAACTGCAACAATAATACAATAACAACAATAATATCAACCATTAAAATATAACTGAATAAAAAAAAAAATAATATTAGTCAAAATAAATATTACAACAATAGTCATTACAATAATAACAATTAAAAAACAACACCAATAGTATTAATAAGAAATAACAGCAATAATAATAGTCAAATAGAGTATTGGCCATTTTGTCACTCAGTAAATACACAATCGATTTGAAGCCAAATCTAGCAGATCTTTAACTTAATGTTATCTTTGCTGATCATATCTGACTGGCCAAAAGGGTTTTGTAAAAGTCCCAGTTATTTGTGGGCTTTGCAGTGATGGATGGAGTTGGATGTGGTGATGGTCGTGTTGCTGATCTTTGATCCGCACACCTGGCGTATCGCTGTTCTCTTTTTATTTAGTTAACAGCGTAATGCTTGCGTCCAAACTTCATGTTTTGGAATAGCTGCTTCTATGTTCCGAGTTCTGTACGTCTGTCTCTGCTGTGTTTAATTGACATTTAAATAGTGGTACAGATAAGGAATGATGTAAACTGAATGAATGGGTTCCAGACCCCCAGAAACCCCCCTGTATGAGGCATTATCAGCATTAATGGAGCTGTACTGTACAGGAGCTCCTGATTTATGATGGGGATATGTTCAACAAATCCATCATAAGATACATATATCATGAACCGATGAGTTTAATATAGTCTGTACTGTATCATAGAGGAGCCGATTCCCCATCACCCTGCCCAGCCCTGTGATGGACTCGCGTTACACCTGACCAGGTTTTTTATGTAAACATGAATTGCATGTCTTATTTGCTTATTTGAACAAACGTCTGAGTAAAACAAGCTCAGTTTGGATTTAAATGAAAGGTGGGCTGTGGTGGTGCAGCAGTTAGGGTGCTGGACTACAGACCAGAAGGTCCAGGGTTCATTCCCAGCAGTGTGAAGCCTTAAAGCTTGGATTGTTCGCTCTGAGTCCCTCTGCATCAGAGCATGTGCTGAAACCCTGCGTTCTTGTTTTGTTTTGGGTCAGTTCCTCTCCGGTTCCTCTGCGTCACCTCGGCAGGTTCCACGAGGTTAATGGCCTGCAGGAAGCGTCATGGGTTTGGATGACCTCATGTGTTTACAGATGGCCTGAGCCGCCGGAGGACTGAAGGCACTGTCTGTTTGAATTGGAGTTCTGTTTGAAGCGATAAAACACGTTTAGGTGGCCGTGTGGTTTTTCACGTTTACATTTCCACGATACGTTTCATTAAGCTGTAAAAATAGTGCGGAAACGTAAACAAACGGAGACAAGCGGCCGATTCTGCAGAGGCTCACAGCATGTAAAACTGAAGGAGATTCATGGGAATGGAGGAGGAGCATTAACTGGCTCTGTCCTTGCTTTATGTTAAATTAAGAATTGTTTTGAACTTTAACATGAACCCAAACTGGTAGGCTTTTTAAGCATTAACTCTAAACCCAAACCTCATGATCACAATAAACCCTTTCCTGAGGTCGTTCCTTAATCAGAGACCTTTTGCCGTGTAATTTCTTAAGCTCCGGACACAGCTCCGAGTTTGTCTGTGCGTGACCACACACATTTTTGTGTAGCCGTGTGACACACGGTGTTAAATTACTGCCTGATTGTGAGTCGTGACTCCTGTGCCATTGTTTGGTTGTGACATCTTAGAAACCGTCTGACAGCCTTCACATGAAGTGGGGGAACAAGGAGTTGTTGGAAACAAATGTGATTATAATCAATTTACTGGGAAAGGAGGCTCTAGTTAGTTACCCTGTTAGGCTGCCTCTAGCCTGGATACAAGATGAGATGCGGTTAATCATGGAGGTATACAGGTTCTGTATGGTATCCTAGGGCTCATTTGCCCACAGATGTTACAGCTGGGTCTGTAGATCCTGTACACTCGCAGCTGGTCCCATAAATGCTCGATTGGTGATAAATCTGGCAACCGGGCAAACCCAAAATCACTGACTGCACCTATAATGCTTCAGGTGATGCTGGCTTAATCGTTAAAGTTGTATTAGTGATGCCAGCTATCGGCTGCGCAGTCGCCTGCGGTGACTCGACACCAGGACCTTTCAGCATCGTCTCTACAATGCACACAGGCTGTGAAATAAACAAAGTGGCTGTAATGGCATCTTAGGATCAAATGCAACACATTATTTTTATATCTACAGGATTATATGTCTATCTTATTTAATAAAGAAATAACGGAAAGACCCTGATAAAGGGAGAAGCCGAAAGAAGAAGAAGAAGAGGAAAGAATGGAAAAAGAGAAGAATGAAATGGAATAAAATAAATAATATAGAAAAAGCAGAAGGAAAGGAAAAGAAAAGGAATGGGAGCAAATCAAATCAAAAGAGAAAAATGAAGGGGAATATAAACTAAAATGAAAAAAACAAAATAAAAATAATGTAAAAAAATATGTAAAAAGAGAAAAAAAAGAAAGTAATTAAACCAAGAAAATGAAACGAATGAGAAAAAACAATCAAACACAGAAAAATAATGAAAGGAAAAATGTAGAACAATAAAGAACATTTTGAAAAGGAAAAAAGAGAAAGGAGAGACCCATGGACTCCTGGTTTTGGATTGGTTTTCAGGTTCACCACGGCCAGTGTAATGGCGGGCTGTACAGCAAGCCGTTCGTCGAGTCGTTTGAGGAGACGCCCTTGCTATTGGCCGTCCTCACCTACATGGGCTATGGCATCCTGACCATCTTCGGCTACCTGAGGGACTTCCTGCGGCAGCTGAAAATCGAACAGTGTAACATCGCCAGGGAAAGAGATGAACAAAAGGTAGGAATGATCGTTCTGTGACCCCACAAAAAACATGGACGGTAGAACTCATGGCCATGTTCAATCAGTGAAAGTCAGATGGATTTCTAAAGCATTCCTCAAAGCAGCTTTAATTGTAGATGATCTTCTAATCTATCTAAGCCCAAGAAACATCCATTCCTACATTTCAGGCTTGCAACACATTCCAAAAGAAGTTGGCACGGGGGCAGTTTAGGGTTAGTAATGAGATTAAAAACTAACTGATGGGATTTCAAACAGGTGATTATAATCATGATTTGGTACAAAAGCAGCATCCAGGAGAGGCTGACTCTGTGAGGAGTAAAGAGGATCAGAGGATCGGCAAATGTTTAAAACCAATGTTCCTCACAGAAAGACTGGAGGGAATTTATATATTCTAGTCCTACCTTGTTCTGATTTGTCTTGTTGATAAATGCTGGACGTCCCTGAGAAAGATGTCGTCTGAGGGCAGCTCATGTTGCTCTAAGATCTCGGTGTACTTTTCTGCATTAATGCTGCATCACAGAAGTGGAGATGTTCTTTACCAAGGGCCCTGACCCGACCCCATAGCAGAGCCTGGCTTTTGGACTTGTTCCTCATAACAGTCTGGATGCTCCTTTTTGTCATTTCTTTCTAAAAAAAGATCTGTTACACTGATGGGTCTGAGCACAATCCCCGTTCCTATGATGGTCCATCCCAGATGCCTCCGAGCCCAGAGAAGCCGACGCCCCTTCTGGACATGGTTATAACATAAGGCTTCTTTTTAGCACAGTAATGTTTTAAGTGGCATTTGTGAATGTAACTCTGTATTGTAGAGCTTGATAAAGGAATCCCTTGTCCATGTGGTTCTATCAGCTACTGATGAATGACGGTTCTTGATGCAGTGCCTTCTGAGGGAGTGGAGATCGCCCCTCTTCAGTTTAGGCTTGTGCCCTTCCTGGATGCTACTTTTGTATCAAGTCACGATTATAATCACCTGTATGAAATCACATCATTATTTGTTTTTTTTTTTTTACCTCATTACTAGCCCTGAAATTCAGGAATGGATGTTTATTAAGTTGACCAGAAAAAAAACATGAAACATCTCAGGTTCTTGCTGTTTGCAATGGAATTAAAGTCTAAATAAATGTAAGGAACATTAGCATATATATATATATATATATATATATATATATATTTTTTTTTTTTTGCATTTTCCATACCATCCCGACTTTTTTCGTATTTGGGGTTGTAGGTTATACGCCTGGATCTGAGTGTCGCTGAGGTTATGGTAAGCGAGTTGCGAGGCAGCTGCGTGATTTATAATCTTGTTTCCGTATTTTAAAACCTTATGATCATAAATCTGGAGAGAGGCTCGGGCAGCTGGAAAGAAAGTTTAGTGCTGCAAAGCTGGAGAAGAAGCAAACATGAGCCGAGTACGTAGTTTTAGGATTGAGGCAGTTAGTAGAGTAATGTGTTCCAGTTCAGGTACCTTTAGAGGAATTACCCGGTCAGTATCATGACCCGGTTTGACCGGACAGTGAGAGGACAACAACAGACATTGTTAATGAGTAAATGGTTTCCCCTCTTTGCAGGATTTCGTCCCACTCTATCAAGACTTTGAGAATTTCTACACCCGGAATCTGTACATGAGGATCCGGGACAACTGGAACCGACCCATATGCAGCGTCCCGGGAGATAAGATGGACCTGGTGGAGCGACTGTCCCATGATTATAACTGGACCTATAGGTGAGATGATTTAAGAACCTCCTGAGTCTTTAGTTGGGCTCAGAGATGTAAAAAAAAGATGGCAAAGATGAGGATGTAGTGAGAAAGATTGCTTATTTCCCGTCTGTTTTTATCTTTAGAAATAAAGACGGTTAAGAGCAAACGGAAAATAACAGGAGAAAATCAATACAGCTGTCCCAAAACCAAACGTGATTTTTAAGGTTGATTAATTAGAGGCTGTGTATAATAGCACCAGATGTTCGGGTATGGGACGATGTTCTTAAAATCAGAGGTACCTCGGTTCTTGACCACCACAGAACTCATCGAATTCGGTTCTCAATGCATTTTGACTAGAAAAATTTCTCAGTTCTCATCGTCTACGAGCAGCTCTCATCAATTTGAGCAATTCTAGTTTTCATTACTTTGAATAGATGCTTTGTTTGTGTTTTTGCTGCAATAAAAATGTGAACCAGGCAGCAGATGTCTGGTGTGTGTAGTTTTTAATTGAATGTTTCGCTTTTTCACGTGGCGTTCGCTCTCGGTTGTGTCGCATGTCATTAAAGTTTCAGATTAGTTTCATTGTGTAGTAGATTGGTTTTGTGTAGTAGTTTCTGCTTTGCAATAAGATAAGAGGCTTTAAATCAAAACGCAAACACAGAGCGAGCTCAAGGTCGCAGCAAGTCCGGTTTACTGAACGGAGTTTATGAGCCGAAGAGGCTGTACGTTTGCGTGGCACACTCTGGGGGGGGCACAGCCCGAGCCGCTGGTGCGTGTTCAGGTTTGACTTTCACACTCCGTTTCCCAGCGCCGGGGTTTCTCTCTCAGCTACACAGGTGGAGTCGTGAAAGGCGTGATCAACATGGGCTCCTATAACTACCTGGGCTTCGCCGAGAATAAGGGCCCGTGTGCCGACGCGGCGGCTGACGTCACCCTGAAATATGGCGTCGGCGTGAGCAGCACCCGGCAGGAGATGGGTGAGGGAGTTACGCGATTCAGACCAATGTTTATTTATATCCAAAGAGATGGAAGACTCTCACGCTCGCCGTTTCTGTTTTTAGGTAACCTGGACCGACACGAGGAGCTGGAGAAGCTGGTCGCCCGCTTCCTGGGCGTGGAGTCGGCCATGGCGTTCGGGATGGGTTTCGCAACAAACTCCATGAACATTCCAGCCCTGGTTGGCAAGGTAGCGCCGAAATACCGAGCCCTGAACCTGTACTCTCACACACTCGTGCTGTTTTGTCTCTGCTTAACGAACCGCAGCTCTGCAGACTGACTAATTAACCTGAGGGCAGGCCCACACACACACACACACACACACACACACACACCTGCCAGCACACGCTCTCATGAGATCCTGTAATAGCGTGGGATCAGGTGCTTCTTTTTACCTGCCACCTTCTTGAGAAAAAGCATTTTAATTCATTAATGAAAAACAGTTCAGTTCTGGTTCAGACGTTTTCATTAAACACGCTTGGCCTCGACTGGAATTTGACCTCAGATCTTGACTTCCCTCGTTCCAGCTCAGCCCTGTGCTCGCGCCGACACACCCTGTGCCAGTTCCTCCCGTTGCAGCTCTGAAGAATAAGAGTTGTGTAATTCTGGAGCTTAAAGTAAAGCTGAACTGAAACTCGGGGTTAGGAAAGGAATTACAGAGCAGCAACAGCAGGAGAGGATCACTGCACTGGTCAAACTGCAATCGGAGGCAATTGGGAGTCCTCTCAGTTTGTGTTGGGTTCCTCCTCCTGGTGCTGCGGATTCCTCACACATTCCACGTTCTGACAAAATAAAGCTCAAAGATAGAAATAAAAATGTGGGATTGCTGCAGAACTCATGCGGCTGTTTCTGAGATATTCAGATCTGTAAACGATTACAGGCGTAGTCTAAGACAAGGGCGTCTAAGGGCTGTCCCTATAGCGCTGCCCTATAAAAAGGCTCACGGAGCACTTTTGGGTAGTGTACCTCTTGGTGAGAGATCGTACGACTCTCTACACTCGAAGACGTTTTATCCAGCTGGCAGACTTTGAGAGGGGGAGCATCATCGGACTGGGAGAAGCAGGATGGTGGTTTGGGCCATTCTGACTTAGCTGGTAGGAGGTGCTGGGAGCAGGGGTTTTATGGGGGCACACACATGGTGACCAGGCTCCGGACAGACCAGACAGACCCCCAGTAGAGAGGATGGTTTGGTCCACCGACAAGCACGAGCAGCTCCTACAGTTTGGTTATCCACCATCCAGACACAGGGGGCGCCTTCACTACACAGCCCCGTCTCTGCCCGGACCATTTATAGGGGCTCAGCAGAACAATTTGTTGTCACTTCGCCCATTACATGCCCTGCCGTTGTTTGCAGTGGTTTCGTGAACAAGAAACCTGTTCTGCTCTGAACTGGGCTGGACTGGACCCGTATGGTCTTTAGTGATGAATCCAGGTTCTGTTTGGATCTGATGGTGGTCGGGGTCGAGTATGGAGGCCTCGTGACGCTTCAGTCCCGTGATGATCCGGGAGCCATCGCATATGACAGGACCTCTAGTAGTGATACAAGGGACACTAACAGATCAGCAATATGTGCAGGACATCCTGCGGACACCTGTGTTGCCTCTCATGCCATGGCTTCCAACGGGCATTTTTCAGCAGGATAATGCTCGTTCACACAGCAAGGGTTAACAGGACTACTTTGGCCTGCCCGGTTGCCAGATTTATCACCAATCGAGCATATATGGGATCAGCTGTTTATGGGAGTGTGTAGATCTCCAGACCCAGCTGTGGGCAAATCTGGCACAGGATACCATACTGAACCTCCATGAGCAACCTCTTGATCATCTTGTATCCAGGCTAGAGGCGGCCCAACAGGGTCACTAGAGCCTCCTTTCATTTCTGTTGTACAGTTTTCCCCAATAAACCTACCCTTTCGCTCTAATAATCACTTGCGTATATCATCATTCCATTGAAACAGCTCCTCCTTGGTGTTATTTTTTTGCCGATGAGTGTATAATATTAATAGTGTGTGTGGGGGTGCTGTCTAATGACTCTCACCTTGACCGTGTGTAGGGTTGCCTGATCCTGAGCGACGAACTGAACCACGCCTCTCTGGTTTTGGGAGCGCGCTTATCCGGGTCCACCATCCGCGTCTTCAAGCACAACAGTGAGTACAGGTGTCTCTAATAAAGTGGCCACTCGGTGTACATGGACTGTGTTGAGTTAGATTTTGGAACCCAAGCTATTTGTTTAATATTGATCATTTCATCAGAACTATAAATGCCTGATGAGTCAGTCCGTTTCTGATTATAGTACACATCGCATAAATAAACACAGGCCAAACAATTTCCCGGAGCGAAGTACGTCAGTACGTTAAAGATAAAGGTTTGACTGTGGCTTTGTTTCTCATGGACTCAGACACACCCCATTCCTCCAGCGCTCACACGCCTATGTCAGCACATGAGGGTAGTGTGTGTGTGTGTGTGTGTGTGTGTGTGCGCGTGTGCAGTTACCGTGGTTGTGCTCCAGCATTCTCTAACACACATCCGTACGGTTTAGGAGCGATCCGTGTCGCCTCAAACAAATGTGGATTTCCAGCATTAAATGGTTTCTAACTGTGCATCGTTTATTGTAGTTACATATTTGTGAATTGTACCGGTGACTTTATACTTTCGATCAATACCAGTAAACAAAGATTTCCTGCTTCGTACACTTTCTTTATCCATGCCTCATGAACAGATCCCAATAATATAAACTATATGGACAAAAGTATTAGGACACACCTTTTAATCATGGAATTCAGGTGTTTATTTCAATCTTGTCGCCACAGGTGTATAAAATACGGCACCGTATCGTGCAGCCTGGCTTTATAAACATTAGTAAAAGAATTTGAGCGTGGTACTGTAATAGCACCGTTCTGAGGGGCATACAGTGGGGCAAAAAAGTATTTAGTCAGCCACTGATTGTGCAGGTTCTCCTAATTAGAAAGATGAGAGAGGTCTGTAATTTTCATCATAGGTACACTTCAACTATGAGAGACACAATGAGGGGAAAAATCCAGGAAATCACCTTGTAGGATTTTTAAAGAATTTAATTGTAAATCATGGTGGAAAATAAGTATTTGGTCACCCACAAACAAGCAAAATTTCTGGATCTCACAGGCTTGTAACTTCTTCTTTAAGAAGCTCTTCTGTCCTCCACTAGTTACCTGTATTAATGGCACCTCTTTGACCTCGTTACCTGTATAAAAGACACCTGTCCACAGCCTCAAACAGTCAGACTCCAAACTCAAACATGGCCAAGACCAAAGAGCTGTTGAAGGACACCAGGAAGAAAATTGTAGACCTGCACCAGGCTGGGAAGAGTGAATCTACAATAGGCAAGCAGGTTGGTGTGAATAAATCAACTGTGGGAGCAATTGTAAGAAAATGGAAGCCATACAAGACCATTGATAATCTCCCTCGATCTGGGGCTCCACGCAAGATCTCATCCCGTGGGTCAAAATGGTCATGGGAACGGTGAGCAAAAAATCCAGAGCTACATGGAGGGGACCTGATGATGACCTGCAGAGAGCTGGGACCAAAGTAAAACAAAGGCTACCATCAGTAACACACTACGCCGAGAGAGACTCAGATCCTGCAAGTGCCAGGCGTGTCCCCCCTGCTTAAGCCAGCACATGTCCAGGGCCCGTCTGAAGTTTGCCAGAGAGCATATGGATGATCCAGAAGAGGATTGGGAGAATATCATGTGGTCAGATGAAACCAAAATAGAACTTTTTGGTAAAAACTCAACTGGAGGAAGAAGAATGCTGAGTTGCATCCCAAGAACACCATACCTACTGTGAAGCATGGGGGTGGAAACATCATGCTTTGGGGCTGTTTTTCTGCAGAGGGGACAGGACGACTGATCCGTGTTGAGGGAAGAATGAACGGGGCCATGTATCAATGAACATTACAGACCTCTCTCATCTTTCTAAGTAGGAGAACTTGTACAATCAGTGGCTGAATAAATACTTTTTTGCCCCACTGTAAGTTACCAACTCTCTGCTGACCCAATAACTGAAGAATTTTGGCGAGTCCAGGTTTGGCTTTTTTGCGAGTCTGGGTTTGAAGTTTTCGTGAGTCCAGGTTTGCTGACCCAATAACTGGGTTCCAAACCACCTCTGGCATTAAGATCAGCACTAAACCTGGGCTTCATGGCACGGGTTTCCATCATCAGGATGTAGTGGTGTAAAGCATGCCACCGCTGGACTCTGGAGCACTTTAGTCATGTCCTGTGGTGTGACATATCACGTTCCTCTATCTGTCGGGTTTTGGTTAGTTGGGGTTTGGGGAGTCTGGGTTTGGAGCTTTGGCGACTCCGAGTTTAGTGAGTCCGGGTTTGGGCAGTCTGAGTTTGGTGATGCCGGGAGAACTTTACCTGCCTGACCGTGAAGTTTCGGGGAGGAGGGATAATGCTGTGGGGCTGTTTTTGAGCCCCTCAGTTGCAGTTAAGGAAAATCTTAATGCTTCAGCATAACGATATTTTGGACAATCGTTCTCTTCCACCTTTTGTGGGAACAGTTTTGTTGAAGATCCTTTTCTGTTCCACAAAGCAAGGTCCATAAAGGCCCGCACAGAGCCCTGTCCTCAACCCCATCAAACACCTTTGGGTGAACTAGAATGGAGATTGTGAGCCAGACCCTCTTGTACCAACATCAGTAGCTGACCTCACTAATGCTCTTCAGGATGAATCCCTGCAGTCACAGTCCAAAATCCTGAAAGAATTAGAGCTGAAAAGGGGGTCCAATTCCATATTAATGCCTATGGATTTAGAATGGGATGTCGTGTAGGTGTCCCAATACTTTTGTCCATGTCATGTTTTTCATTTCTCTGTGTGTCCATATAATCGGGGAACCGAATTGCGCTTTGTCACTTAAATATATGCCCCACATCTGGCACACATCTGCCTCCACATTACAGATCTCTAACTGCTGTGCGTTGTAATTTAAGTGGCACTTCCAAACGCAGAGTTGCACCACATTAATGTCCCTTCTTACTCCACACTGTGACTGAAGCATGTTCCTTTTTCCACCTCCCCTGAGTGTTTAGGACGTCTCGTGAAGAAGCACGGATCCCAAATTCTTCTAGTCCTTCATCAACATGGATCATATTAGAGAATACGCAAATTATATCAGACTAAAGTTAGTTTGCTTTTTTTAGCCCTGCTGATGCTCCTGAGGGTCATGATATGGAGGGAGGAGGTGTTTTAGGGTCTGGACCTTATCCCAGAGCTCTTTGGTTGGAGCTGGTCAGGGTCACAGGGCTTTGAGACATCTCCCAAAAAAATACAGGGTGCAAACGTGCAGGAGTATTAGTGCCCTGGGTGCCAGGATGAGATTCGATGCCACTTTCATGCCAACATCAGAAGCCGCAGTGCCACTGGAGCTTTGACTGAACCCAGAACCGTAGGTTCTTCCCCTGGGGTGCTAAAGCTTTCTCCTGTGTTTCAGATATGCAGAGCCTGGAGAAGCTGTTCCGAGACGCCATAGTCCACGGGCAGCCCAGAACCCATCGGCCCTGGAAGAAGATCCTCATCCTGGTGGAAGGCATTTACAGGTAACTTGCACTCCCTCATTACATCAGAGGTCTGATCTTAACGAGAGCTCGTTAGCATAAGATGAGGAGGGCTTGTTTTGTTTTTGAGGATGTCTGTTGGTGTCTCAGTGTGATGTCTTATTGGTCAGGTTTCATTTCCAGATCTTTAGTGGTTACAGCAGGTTGGTGGTTTTTTTGTTGTTGTTTTTTTTTAGATTAAAGTACCTCCTCTGTTAAATCGGGGATGTTGTAGCAGGGTTCGACTGTAATGACGCTGAATTAATGATCGTTGCTTTTTCTCGTTAGCATGGAGGGCTCCATCGTACGTCTGCCCGAAATCATAGCCCTGAAGAAGAAGTACAAAGCGTACCTGTACCTGGACGAGGCTCACAGCATCGGGGCGCTGGGGGCCTCGGGCCGGGGGGTGGTGGAGTACTTCAACCTCGACCCCACGGACGTCGACATCATGATGGGGACGTTCACCAAGAGCTTCGGATCTTGCGGGGGTTACATCGGGGGAAGAAAGGTCTGGAGCGCCGATGGGTTCAGATGTGGTTTTAATTCTGTTTGTTTTTAACACAAACCGGGTGTGATTCTTACAGCCTTTAAGAAAGCCTTAAAAGGAAACGTTCTTAACAAAAACGAATCAGTCGTGTGCAGGTTCGAGCACCGTAGTCACATCGCACGTCTTGTTGATTTGGAAAATTCGCAGTCTTTGTAGAGGTCAGACTTTTCCATACGTCACTTTTTTTTGTTTTATGTGGAGGAAAGGGTCGAATTTAAAAGTGCCGCACCGATCCGATACTCTGGATCAGATCAGCACCGATACTGAGCTTATTAACCAGATGGGATTTGGACCGGATGAGGCCGATACACAATCAGTACCAGCTCTTAGCCGGCTCTGATTTGGCTCTGATTTTAGTAACAACTATAAATGATCACATTACAAAAAAATTCTTTCTTTAAGGAAATTAAAGACTGAAATCTGGCAGTTTCTCTATGCTGCAGCGCAGCAGAATAAAACTCCCAAACGGGAACATTTCCTTATTTATTTATTTTTGTATTATTTAACATCGCTGTTGGCACCAGTGGCTGTTCACAGCAGGCACAAGATCACATCAAATCTAGTCATGCACCCTCACACGGGGCCAATGTAGCATAATCATTTAACCTAATGCACGTCTTTTGGACTGTGGAATGAATTAAGAGTACCCGGAGTAAACCCACACGGGGAGAACATGCAAACTCCACACAGGTGGAGTCTGAGGTCAGAAATGTTGCTGTATCAACTTCAGCAACCAAAAACAAGCATGGTTTTGCATGATCAGTTTACTGTAGCTAAAGTGTTGTAGTTAAATGAAGGTGGAACGATGTGGTTACGCTAAGCAACAGAACACTGGGTCGTGTCATCACGAATCAAATTACAGCTCTGATTTGGCTGCTGGCACGAGCCGAAGGCTGCTCGCTTTTATACAACAAAATAAAGAAACCCTGAAATTCATACTGAACATGCTCTAATACTCACAAAAAGTAGGTCCACGACAAATGAGTAGCTGCTGTGCAACGGAAACTATTCTCTAAAACGTTTATAACCCTACCAAGTAACGATAGTTTGAAATACACACTGCAAATGTGCAAATATTAATGGGGGGGGGGGGGGGGGGGAATGACAAAAAAAGTCATTAATTAAGAATAAAGTGAAGAATTGAGCTATTTGTTAGGGTTAAATCGTTATCGGTATATGTTATACGTTTGTGTGCGTAAAGCCTGTCGTTACTTGGCGACGCGTCAGTGGAGTGATACCACGTTGGTGTGAGAACGCTTCTCAACCAATCAGATTGTACGATTGGAACTAATTGTATAATTGGAAATAAATAATACATTTACAGCATTTAGCAGACGCCCTTATCCAGAGCCACTTACAATTGGTACAGTCTTACAATCCAAGCAATTGTGGGTTAAGGGTCTTGCTCAAGGACCCAACAGTGGCAGCTTGGCAGAGGTGGGATTTGAACCCTGGACCTTCTGGTCTATAGTCCAGTACCTTAACCGCTAGGCTACCACAGTTCCATAATAAAAATAAGGACGTGTCTTTGACCATTCCATAGTCCAAAGACATGCATGTGTTGATGCTGAGGCGCCATTAAAAACAAACAAAAAAACAATGAGCTATAAAGAATTTTAATAGCGTTACGTTCTGTGACACAGGACCATAGTCACGTGGTAGTGTAGCTACTTTGCACGGTGTTTTGTTGTAAACAATCATTTTAATAAAAACACAATCTGAAGACCTTAGTTACAGTATAGTAGTCGTTCTTGTTTGTCTTTTATAAAACATGAAACGTGCTTAACAAAAATGAAAACGAGAGTAGTGTGTCACTTTTTTTGCAATTCTCTCTTCGATTGTACTAGTTTTCTGTTATTCAGACATTATTCAGTTTATCGTCCATCCGATCTTCGTCCGTTTGCTTACCGACCGAGGTCTTAAGAATTATGATGATCAATAAAAATCTGTCTTCTATACATGTGATTCACGTCTGAAAGACAGAGAACTAGTACGAGCGAACCCTTGATGACAGAAAAGGGAATCGGAGTCTTGAAAGACGTGGAACCTCGGAATTTCAACTTCACTGGATTTGCTCGAAGCCTGAATCGATTTCCCCATAAGAAGTAACGTAACTAGGATTAATCGTTCCCGACCCCCAAAAGTACGCCATTATTACGCCAGTATCTGTATGTAATCCATTATTAAATGCACAAATAAAGCAAAGGAATGTAATACAGTAATAATCATGATCAGTAATCACATGAAATGTGAAAATAAAGTGAAACTCATTGCAGTCTTATCACTGGGACTGAGGGAGTGTCTGAAATCACACCCATAGCCTGATATAATTATACATCATATAATAATAATAATAATAATAATAATCTGCCCATGATCGTGCCCTATTTCGTCATTTTTATCTCGAGTTTTACGGCGATTGGCATACCCTATTGGTGCATTATCGCCACCTACTGGACAGAATGATCACACCACTTAGTGTTTCGGAGCATTCAATGTCCAAATTGTTCAAGTAAAATGGCATTCAAATTCTGAGGAACCATTTTATCTTAGATTCACATCTGAATGATAGGAAAAATGACAGAAATGGGAATTGCAGTCTTGTGGGGGGAAAAACTTAAAGTTGGTGTTCTGCTCTCATTTTTGTTTTTAGTAAATGTTTCATGGTTTATAAAAGACACAAAGATAAGCATGATTGTATTGTACAGTACTGTACTATGTTTTAGTTAATATTATTGCTTAATATAACACACTATGTGCAAAGTATCTAAACAGCAATGTTTTGGATGTTAAAATGAAGAGTCATTGAATCGGGTGGATGCTAAACAGAGCTTACTTGTTTTTTAAGAGAGTTCAGGGGTCAGGAGAGAAACTGGGATCTCTAGTATTTACATTTGTTCGTGCAACACCTGCTGTTTGTAAACATTGGTGCGGTTAAATGGTGAAATAGTGACTGTACCCCTAGTAAACATGTTATGACATCTTTTACTGCGGTGTTGTTGTGATCATGATGTCGCTCTGCCCTGGTTGCAATTTTATCTTCCCAAGTGATAAACATTTACTGAATAAAAGCAGATGTTTAGTTTTTAAATAGGTACTAGCCTTTAGATTAACCTATGTTAATGAATGAGTTTAAACGATATGTATCATGCTGTAAATATTTGTAGTTTGGAGTGTTGTCTGTTGTGAAATATTTTAATGACCTTTTTTGTGTGTGTGTGTGTGTGTGTGTGTATAGGAGTTGATAGATTACCTGCGCTCTCACTCTCACAGTGCAGTCTACGCCACCTCCATGTCGCCTCCCATCGTGGAGCAAATTATCACTTCTATGAAGTGCATTATGGGCGAGGACGGGACCACAATAGGTAGGACTCACATACCCAGAAAACAAGTTACAAAGTGACACCATCACTTTTTTTCTCATTCTAACTCCTCCACCTGATCCAGGTGATCATTTAGGATTTTAATCGCAAGCTCCAGCTCTTTATACAGCATTGAAATGAAGGAGCCGAGCTCTCATACTAATAGAATTTTCTAATCTGGTAATTTCATAATCTAAACTAGGAAACTTTCGGCGTTTGTGTATTGTATTGTTGGTGCCTGTTTGAGTTTTTGACACAAGGGGGCAGTACAGTCAATAAGAGGAGTCCTCGATCTGTGGCGGTTTCTCAATATGGCGTCAAATCGAGTCAAGTTAAATTTATTTAAAGTATATATCGCTGTGCTGTCACGCAGTGTGAAATGTGCTTTTATGTCAGTGTTAAAATTGAAAGTTAATAATATTAATAGTAAGGCTTTGATCAAACACCATGTACGTTTTCTCTTCTCGTGATGAAACTCAAATATGAACCGTTTCTGCACATTTCACATCGCGGTGCTTCCCGACGCTGAACGGGTGTGTTTGTAAGGTCCCAGATCTTAAACGATGTGGTAATGGTTTAAAAACGGGTCCTATTCGAGCACTTCCCTCAGGAAGTTGTGTAGATTTTGGCTCGTCCTGAATAGAGGTCACCGCTCCATAAGCCGTTTACCTGCAGACAGTGTTTACACACAAACACACCTTGCCAGAAAAGTGTCATCTAAAGTCTGTTAACACACATCAAACCCAATGAACTGAGTTCTGTTATTATCATTTGGAGGCCTCACTTGTCTCGGGTAAGATGGACTCAAACTGATGTCGAGACCAGTCGAGTCTGAGATAACGTCATTTATAAACAGAACTTTTGTTCTCTACCATTTATTGAATCTCAGCAATCCATACAAACAGAATAACTCAGTCCTTTCTCTACATGGCTAAATAAATATGCACTCTGATTGGCTAACATGGGGGGGGAAACAAGTTCCTGCCCTTCTCGTTCAGGATCCAATCAGTTAACACTTTTTTTGGAATCGTGCATTTTCACCTTTTCACTCGCTTTATTTTATCATGTCCGCAAAATCTGTAATTATTAGGATGTTTTGACATTTAATAACAATACATGGATAGAATGGATGTTGTTTATATTCAGGTGACTTTGTGGCGATTCTGATTAAGTTTGAGAGGAGGAGGAAAACAGAAGAGCGTTCGGTGCCTTATTTTCCTTCATTTCCTTTTCTAACTTTTTTAACCAAGTTAAGAGCCAGCTGCTGTCAATGGCAGTTCGAGGACCTTGGTTCGAACCCCAGGCTAGGCTTGTAACACGAAGGTTCAACCGTAAACACCGTCTGGGGAAAAAAATACAGAATCTCTCCAACAGGAGGACACTGTAGGATCACAGGAAATGAAAAAGCTGCCGTGTAGACATCAGACATTCCAAACTAACTCCTTCCCTAATTCCCAAACCTTCCCATACAAAAGGAGAAGCAACCCAAACTCAACATGCCAAGTACCTATAGCAACAAAACGCATCCTGACTGAACGCGCAAAATACCAAAAAGAAAGGAAACGCCCATCAATACCTCAAATCATGGACTTTATTTAAACGTAAAAGAAAAAACATCAAACAATTAAAAGAAGAAAAATATCCCGCAATGACAGTCTATAAAGGTTAAACGTGGTGTTAAAATCCCTAAAATAAATCAATAAATAAATAACTTTCGATATGTTTTAACACGCAGGCTGTAGTGCAGAATTTCTTTTATTTAGAAGGTCAATAAAATGTAATCTATCGGTATTTATTTGATGAGACTAATAATAGAGACTGGGACAATTCTGAGGAAATGAAGTCCAGACTACAGATTAACGTCTATAGGAAAACCGAAAACCTTTGCTCTTCAGCTTTAAGATTAAACTCATAAGTCAGCACAAGTCTGTTTAAAAAATTAAATATGCCGTATCATTGAAACTATTTTATCTTCTGACTGTGTGTCAGAAACACATTCTGTGTTGCAGAATAATCATTTACAGTTCTTTTAGTGTGAAACTACAACTCTTTAGAATTAGAGCTAAAATAGATTTTTTTTAAATAATATTTCTGCTGTAATATTGATTTCTGACGCACACCCTGTCTGCATTCAGGCCTTTAGTGGACGTTTTATTCTCTGAGCGGCCCAGGCCCTCGGGGTTTATTTGCACAGCGTATATGAACTCGGACCCGAATCACTAATGGGGTTTCAGAGAGGGCCGGCTGGGGGCGAGGGCCGGGGAAAAGCTGCTGCGTTTGAATTTTCTTTGTGCCGTTTCTCTCACCGCTCGTGAAATCGCTGATTACTTCTGCACATGGAGCTCCGGCGTCCAGGTAAAACATTCAGCCCCACAAATGTGTTAACAATTACCCACGAGCGGCCCTCTGATTGGACCGTCCTCTCCGGCGCTGCCTCTCGGTCACGCCCGTCACACCCGTCAGGCCCAGGTCGTGTCCAGTGCGGCTAACGCGGGGGAAAAGTAGGCCGGATTTCCCCTCACGCACATGTGGCTTACACAAAAGGCCTTTGTTCCTCTGAGGCCGCTCTGCTCGTCTTTAGGGGATCGCAAAACGTCACCTGCTTACAGATGGACCTCAAGTCCTTCCTGAGAGCCAGGAGCCTGAAATGACCTGTACGAGCTCCTGCGGGGATTATTGTAGTTATTTTGTTCTTTTTATTTAGTTATTCTGTGCTGACACTCGTTGCTCTTTCCATCAGCGAGTCAAAGTTTGATTCAAGGAGTCATTCGGTTATGATTCAGATTCACTTCTCTCTCATTGAGCAAGCCAGAGTTTGAAGCAGTGAATCGTTTACAACTCTGATTCACTTACAACTCTTAATCGATGAATCTTTCAGTCAAGTGACTTACTCCTCACTTGTTCACTGGACAAATACGAGTCCAATTTGTTTGAGTCAGAGTTTGAATCCGTGAATCATTTGGACATGAGAGTTGCTTCTCTCTCTTTCAGTTGTTCAGTGTTTGAATTAGTGAATTGTTTTGTCATGACTGAGATTTGCTTCTCATTTGTTTAGTGACTTACTGAACAAGATAGAAGTGACCAAAAGATTCACTGACTCAAACGGCTCTCTCTATCAGATTTCTTAATCTAAGGATTAAGTGCATCTAAACACAGTCAGTGTTTGAATCATTGAATCATTTGGTTATGACTCTCTCTCTCATTTAGTAAATCAGAACTTGTCTTAGTGAATCGATTGTTCATGACCGAGATGTCTTTCTCTCTCTGCATTGCTGATTATTCCACATTCCGGTTGTTTAAGTTAAATAATCAAATAATAAAACGTAGTGTTAAGTGAAACTGTGTTTATATTAAATATAATTAGCGTAAGGTTTACTCCTCGTCGTCGGGTTCGGAGGCTGAGCGCTGGCACCGAACAGGTTGCAGATTAACTAATGACATCATTACAGATTAACTTCTTTGGGAGCATCTGTGAGAGATTACGTGGGAGGCCTGAAGAACAATTTTGTGTGTGTGTGTGTGTGTGTGTGTGTGTGTGTGTGTGTGTTTGGGGGAGGAGGTGGAGGCACAAAGAAAACTAATCAAGTGGAGGTCAGCGAGGTGGAGACCCCTCACGGGAACACACACTTCTTCAGCCACAGTAACGCTCCTCCGGTGAGAAGGACTCGTTTGGTTTTGATGTGAAGCCTCCGAGGCTCGGAGTTATCGCCTTATAATTGTGTAAATGTTGATTTTGAGGCCCGTGAGCGAAGTGTGAAGTATGAGAAACCGATGACCGGTACCATTACTCCTAATTCAGCGTCCTGAGATCTGCATCGGAGGAAAAGCACGGGGCCGCTGCCAGTGCGCTCAGGGCTCCAGTTTGGTTTGGGTTGCGGGTTCGAAGTGGCATCGTTTCCGCTCACTCGGGCGTGTTTGGTTTCACAGTGTAAGTTAGCGCGATGGTATTTGGCGCTGGTTCGATGCATGTTTGCTAACACGTCAGATCGGGATTAAGCGCCCGGCAGCTGGCGCACATTTCTGGGCCTCTTTCCAAACGCACAAAGGGCCTCGGTGGAGATTTAGTGGATGTGCCCTCGTGTGCCCTCGCTTTAAAATCTTTAATCTTAATTTTCTTTCTCCTGTCTGATGCTGAAAAAGCACGACCCACAAGCACGGCGTATTTATCCCTCTTTAGTCTCGCTCTGTGATTTCCCTGACAGAGGCGCCGCGTTCAGAGCGCGTAAGAAAGGCGGTGGGTTTTATTAGGGGTTTTATTAGAAGCAGCAGGTACCGTTGTGTTGTGGAGTGTCGTTTAGCTAACGGAACCTGCTGCTACATAAACCATGCTCCAGTGTGGAAAAACACTATAGATCTAAATCTGACATGTAGTTTAGCAGTCAGTGTATGAATCAGTGAGTCATTCTGTCCCAAGATATTCACTAATCGCTCTGTCCGTGAGTCACATCTTTTGGATTAGTGAATCATTTGGTCATGACCGAGATTAGCTTCTCTGTCTTTCAGTGAGTTGGTGTTTGAAGCAGTGAATCATTTGATTATGACACGCATTCACTTTTATCCAATTATAAGTTTGAATCAGTGAGTATTTGGATGCAACTCAGATTCTCCTTTAATAAGTCAGAACATGAATCAGTGAATCGTTCAGTCATGACTGAGATTTATTTCTCTTTTGTTCACTGGACTAGTTCCCACCCAATGCATCTCCTTACGGACTGTGGTAGCCTAGTGGTTAAGGTACTGGACTCTGGATCAGAAGGTCCAGGGTTCAAGTCCCACCTCTGCCAAGCTGCCACTCTTGGGTCCTTAAGCAAGACCCTTAACCCACAATTCCTTGGATTGTAAGGTTGTATCAATTGTAAGTCGCTCTGGATAAGGGTGTCTGCTAAATGCTGTAAATGTACTGTTTGAATCAGTGAATCATTCTCTTCTATATTCACTACTCTTTCTTTCAGTGAGTGTTTTTGAATCAGTGACTCGTTTGGATACAACTCAGATTCTCTTTCTCATTTAAGTTAGTTTGACCTTGAATCGTTCGGTCATGACTGAGATTTTCTCTTTTGTTCACTGGACTAATGTTTGAATCAGTGAATCATTTGATTATGTACAGGAGCAGGCCAGTGTTTGAATCAGTGAGTCAGATTTGCCTCTTTCATTGATTGATTCGGACAGTTAAATGAGATTTGTTTGTGTCGTTTAACAAGTCATTGTTTGAATCGGCGAATCATTCTGTCCTGTCTAATATTCTCCACTCTTTCCATCAGTGAGCCACTGTTTGAATCAGTGATTCGTTTGTTCATGACTGAGATTAATTTCCCCCTCTTTCAGTGAGTTGGTTGTTGAATTAGTGAATCGTTCTGTCTTGACTGATCTTCGCTACTCTTTCCATCAGTGACTTGATGCTTGAGTCAGGGAATCATTTGGTTATGACTCAGATTCACTTGTATCTAATTCAACAAGTTGGAGTTTGAATCATTGAGTCATTTGGATATAACTCAGATTCTTTGTCTCAGTAAGTCAGAACTTGAATCAGTCTTCTGAGTCTGAAGACTTGAGTCTTTTATTTGTGAATCAGATTTGCCTGTTTTTTATTTTGATTCTGTACTTGACTGTTAAATGAGATTCACTCCTGTGTTGTTTAGCAGGTCAGTGTTTGAATCAATGAATCATTCTGTCCTGTGACATTCTCTTCTCTCTCCATCAGTGAGTCACCTTGTTTGAATCAGGGAATCATTAGGTCATGATCGAGATTAGCTTCTCTGTCTTTCAGTGAGTTGGTGTTTGAAGCAGTGAATCATTTGGTTACGCCACAGATTCACTTTTATCCAAGTAAGAGTTTGAGTCGGTGAATTATTTGGATACAACCAGATTCTGTTCTTTCTCATTTAGTAAGTCTGAACTTGGATCAGTGAATTGTTTGGTCATGACTGAGATTTGCTCCTCTTTTGTTCGCTGGACCAGTGTTTGAATCAGTGAATCATTTGAATATGTACAGGAGCAGGTCAGTGTTTGAATCGGTGAGTCTTTTGTTTGTGAGTCAGATTTGCCTCCTTTCATTTGTTGATTCTGTGCATGAATCTTTTGTTGATCGTTAAGAGATTCACTCCTGTGCTGTTCAGCAAGTTAGTGTTTGAATCAGTGAATCATGCTGTCCTGAGATATTCACTACTCTCTCAATCAGTGAGTGAATATTTGACTTGGTGAATCATTAGGTCATGACTGAGATTAGCTTCTTTCTTTCAGTGAGTTGGTGTTTGAAGCGAGGAATCGTTTGGTTATAACTCCGACTCGGTCTTGTCTAATTTAGCAGGTAATTTTGAATCAGTGAATCACTTGGATACAGCTCAAATTCTCTTCTTTCTCATTTTAGGAAGTTTGAACTTGAATCAGTGAATCGTTCAGTCATGACGGAGATTTACTCCTCTCTTGTTCACTGGACCAGTGTTTGAATCAGTGAATCATTTGTTTGTGAGGCAGATTTGCTCCTCTTGTTTGTTGGTTATTTGTGGTGAATTGTTTAATGACAAGTAAACTAGATTCACTCTTGTGTTGCTTAGCAGGTCATTATATGAATCGGCGGTCATGACCGAGATTCGCATTTGTCTTTTAGTGACTTGGTGTTCAGATTAGTGAATTAGCTGCTTAGCTGCTTCTACCTCTTTCAGTGTGTCGATGTTTGAATCAGTAAATTGTTCGGTCAAGACAAAGATTTACTTCTCACTTGTTCACTGGACTAATATTTGAATCAGTTTTGTTTTGCTCTTGTTTATTGATTCAGTGTTTGAAGTTGTGAATCATTTAGTGACAACTGGGATCACTTTTCTTGGTCAGCAAGTCAGAACTTGAGTCAGTGAATCGTTCTGTTATCACATTTATTCCTTATATGTTCACTGGACCGAATCAGATTTGTTTTGCTCTTGTTCAGCAGAATCAGTGAATTGTTTGGTCATTACAGAGATTTGTTTTTTTTTTTTTTTTCTTTCAGTGAGTCAGTGTTTAAATTGGTGAATCATTCAGTTCTGACCGATATCTGATTTACTCCTTTTTGTTATTGAGTGCATCAGTGAGTCGTTAGTGAGTCAGATGAATCAATGACTCTCTCTCCTTGGGTCTGAGCAGTGCAATAAAATGAAGCTCAGAATCACAGAGTACGTCCACTATTTTAACCGAGTCCCGTTTCAGTGTTGTCTGACGTCTCGTCCTGAAGTCTCAGCAGCTCCGCTTCAGTAGGACTGCTCATGGTGCGAGTAACAGTAAACCTGCTCGAGCTTAAAGTTCCTGCGCTTTATTTAGTAACGTATCTAATGTCCTGTCCGAGCTCGTTAATCTTCTGCCTGATGAGCTGTGAATGAGCTGTGTGGCTGTGAAACGCTGCACCCAAAATATCTGTTTAGCTGCTGAGTGAAGCGGCCACGTCGTCCCGTGATCTCACGCTACCACTTTTAGGTGTCACCAGCGTCGTAGCTCACTGTAATAACTCAATAAGCACTGCAGGATAGAGCCATGTCTGTGGGTGGGTGGGTGCAGAGGGTGGCGCTGGCACCTCGCCGAGATTTGCTTCTCTCTCTTTCGGTGGACCAGTGCTTGAATCAGTGGATCATTTGGTTCATTTTCGGTTATCAGTTCTGTGTAAGAATCTTTTAATGGCAATTAAATGAGATTCACTCCTGTCATTTAGTGGGTTAGTGTGTGAATCAGTGAATCGTTCCATCATGACCGATGCTCGCTACTCTTTCCATCAGTGAGTCAACATTTGAATACTGACTCTCGCTTCCTTCACTCTCGCTTCCTTCTCTCTCTCTCTCTGCAAGTCAGTGTTTAAATAGTGAGTCGCTTGGTCATGACAAAGATTCTTTTCTCTTTCTTGCAGTTAGTCAGCGTTTGAATCAGTGAATCATTTGGTCATGACTGATATTTATTCCTCGCTTGTTCCCTGGACCAGAGATTGAATCAGTCAATTATTTGTTTATAACTCAGATTCACTTCTTTCTTATTCAGTAAGACAGAGTATGAAGCAGTGAATCATATTATGACTCAGAATCACATCTATTTTGTATACGAGTTGTGAATGAGCTGTGTGGCTACATGCATTAGGTCAACTGATGTCTCATGTGTCCCAGGGTTGGTTCTTGCCTTGTCCTGTGCTGCCGCTTAAACCCTCCTTTATAGTTTGGTAATATGTAATAGTTAGTAATGCACAGTCCTTTCCATTGGTGGCGCTGTTTCCACAAGTGCTATTCGCTCGCCGGTTTTGTTTCCGCGGTTTCTGGAATCATTGAATAAAATGTTTTCTTGCTGGACCAATTATAGGTTATATAACAGTACAAAGGGGTTTATAAGAATGTTCTTAAATGCAATTTAAGAACCAAAAATAATCTTTGTGGTTTTCTTTGATGCACATTTTGAATTAGTATTTATTGTTATTTCCGTTAGTTCAGAAAACATTTAAGAATGTAACGTCAAGAATACCACTTGTTGTTAGAATTGTTCTCCAGAGAAAATTGAAGAATGACCTTTTTTCAAACTCTTTTCTTAAGAATTAAGTTTTTTCTTAATACACTTTTGTGAATCCAATCCCGGTTCTTTTCAAACTACGAGAGATGATCCCCGTCTGCCCATCCTTCCCTCGGACGTTTGTGTCTGTGGCACTGGCACTTCAGCTGAGGTCTCTGTGATGGTGGGCATGTGTATTTGACCGCTGTGCCACCTGAGCACCACCGCTAGTGTTTTTGTAAAATGTCTTTCATTCAAACTTCATTGACACGTGTTTGAGGCCCGGTAGCACCTTCCGGCTGGGTCGAACATCAGGCGTGGGCATGATTGGCATTCCCTTGTACTGCAGCAGCGATCCCGTCTAAGGCTTTAAACTGCCGAGAGAAATCTGCGATCAGGAAATGGTGGACGGCTGACGCTCGCCATGCCCGTACAGGAATGGGCGCCATCGCTGCATGAGCCGCCGCAGAGCCTCGCGTGGCCCCGTTCTGCACAGGCCTTGAACTCCACATGGGTGTTTGTACTTATCTGTTCCCTTCACATGAAAAGGAAGTGCAGAGGAACCGGCTTTTTTTTTCGGGGAAAACAAGAGGGGGAAGCGGCCCCCCACATCTGGAAGCTCTTTCGCTCGCTCTCGGCCCTTCCCTCGCTCCAAATCCTCCAGCCTCGGGTCTGGAAGGAGTTACTGGAGGGTGCACGTTGTGAAACTTAACTGTTGAAAAGGTATCCCAGAAAGATTTACTTTGGAGGACCGTTCTCCACCCAGGCTCCCTCTCAAATCAATCCCCCCCACCTCCTGGAGGAACTGCTTGCCCATTCAAGTCCCCTCTCGGACCTTATTGCTTTCAGATGCTCTTACAGTCTCAGGCTGCTCCTGGGCAGAAGGTCTGTGGTGCAGTTTATGAAGAACGTGCACTGGAACCGACCTTTTTATTTTGGTCGACTTCTTCATTCGTTAATAAACATCCGTTCCTGCAGTTCAGTCCTGCAACACATTCCAAAAAAAGCTGGGACAGGGACAATTTAGGGCTAAAAATGAGGTGATCTCAGTTCCCTCAGACGGCACTGCATCAAGAGAGATGGAGTTGTAAATGAGCTATGAACAAGAAAGAAATGGACGTTGCTGTGTGCTCCAGACCAAAGGCGAAAAGGAGCATCCAGACTGTTATGAGGAACAAGTCCAAAAGCCAGGCTCTGGCATGCTATGGGGTCGGGTCAGGGCCCTTGGTAAAGGTCATTTCCACTTCTGTGATGCAGCATTAATGCAGAAAAGTACACCGAGATTTTAGAGCAACATGAGCTGCCTTCAGGACGACATCTTTATCAGGGACGTCCATGCATGCTTCAGCACAAGATATTTTGGACAATCGTACGCTTCTGACTTTGTGAGAACAGTTTGGGGAAGGCCCTTTTCTGTTCCGTAAAAATCCATAAAGGCATGGTTTGGCTACACAGAGCCCTGACCTCGTACCAACATCAATGTCTGACCTCACCATTCTGGATGAATCCCCACAGTCACAGTCCCAAATCTTGTAGAAAGTCTTCCCAGAAGAGTGGCAGCTGTTAGAGTTGGAAAGGGGTGTGTAGGTGTGTTATGGAGGTGTCCAAATACTTTTCGTCCATATTTTTGTAAGACCTCAGAATTGAATTGGCTTTGGGGTGCCTAAACATAATGGCATAATCCCGTGAGAGACGGCAGCAGAGGCAGGCAGCTTCATCTGGTGTTCAGCCCCACATCACAGAGCGGCTTTGAGTCGAGCTCGGATCAAACCAGCGGCTGTTTGTTTACGCCGTTTCTCCTCAGGTTGCGCGGTCGAGCCGATGCCGGTTTCAGCAGCTCTGACAGGTCCATGTTTTGTTTAATGGCTGATTAAGGTGTGTGGAACAAACACGAGGGTTCCTGTCGACTATCCGGGTGCGAGTGGGGACCGGGTCGATGACCTCACAGGGGGAACTTAAAAAGCCGTATAATGTCAGCGGGTATTAAATATTCCAGCTTTAAAGCCGACCGGTGCTCCGGTGCAACGATAAAGTTTATAGCTCAGATGTTCAGGGTTCCTGCAGCAAGTTACCTTAATCATCCGAGCTCATGAAAGCAGAGTGGAAAAAGCAAAAACAAGCCAAGCAAAAGCATCCAGTGTTTGAAATCTTTGTGTGTGTGTTCCAGGAAGGGAGCGCATCCACAGGCTGGCAGAAAACACAAACTATTTCCGCAGGAGGCTGAGAGAGCTGGGCTTCACCATCTACGGCAATAACGACTCGCCTGTCATTCCCATGATGCTCTACCTGCCCGCCAAGATTGGGTGAGTGTGTTCGTAATGGACTCGAGAAGCTTAGATTAATTACATCTAGGGGGCGACGTTTGTACAGTCCCCTCCACTATTATTAACACGAAAAAATAACTCACCAAGGATCAGCTGTTCAAATGTTATGAATCTTTATATGCGTGAATGTAATGATGGTATTTGTAAGTGATTGTAATATTAGCGCGGAAGGATAAGGTTACTGGGAAAGGAGGCTCTAGTTACCCTGTTAGGCCACCTCTAGCCTGGATACAAGATGAGATGTGGATAATCATGGAGGTATACAGGTTCTGTATGGTATCCTGCAGCACATTTACCCACAGATGTTACAGCTGGACCTGTAGATCCTGCACACTCATAGCTGGTCCCATAAATGCTCGGTTGGTGATAAATCTGGCAACCGGACAGGCAGAGGAAGTGGTCCAATCTGACAGACATTTTTGTGGGCGAGCATTATCCTGCTGAAAATGCCAGTTGGAAGCCCTGCCATGAGGGGCAACAAACATGTCTGCAGGATGTCCTGCACATATCGCTGAGCTGTTGGTGTCCCTCGTATCACTGCTAGGGGTGACCGACTGTCTTAGTCGCTATAGGGGAAGCACTTTTACGCCCTCTTGTGGTAAGACCCGGTGTTTAATCAGACCACACCTGTAATCGTTTACAGATCTGCCTGTTTAAAAGAAGAGAAGGATTCCGCTTCATAAGTGTGTGTGTGTGTGGTTGTGTATGTGGTGTTATGTGTGTGTGTGTGTGGTGTGGGTGTGTGTGTGTGTGTGTGTGTGGTGTGTGCGTGTGCAGGGGGCTTTCGGCCGGGAGTTGATAAAGAGGAACATAGGCGTGGTGGTGGTTGGTTTTCCTGCCACGCCCATCATCGAGGCCAGAGCTCGCTTCTGTGTATCTGCAGCTCATACCAAGGAAACACTGGATACGGTAACACACACACAGACACACACACACTCACTCACCAGCCGCTGTATTAGGTACACCTGTTGAACGTCTAATCGGCCAATCACACGGCAGAATCCATTAATTGTAGACATGATTAAGATGAGCTGCTGAATCAAACCGAGGACGGGGAAGAAAGCTGATTTAAGTGACTTTAAATGTGGCATGGCTGTTGGTGCTTTTATTTCAGAAACGGCTGATCTACTGGGATTTTCCCACACAGCGCCATCTCTAGGGAGAATGGTCCGAAAAAGAGAAAATATCCAGTGAGGGCAGTGCTCTGGGTGACAATGCCATGTACTGGATTGTGTCCCAATACTTTTGGCCACGTGCTGGGATTGTGGCCCAGTACTTTTGGTCGTGAAGTCGTTTTGTCCTTTGAGAACCTGTATCGTTTAACACAAACAAAGCGTTTGCTTGTGGTAAGAGTTGGAGTTTCATCCATCATGCCGTTTGGTGTACCGTCTCTAACGCCCCTCTTTGTTTAAACGCAGTTACCGACGGAGGAATGCGAGGCCACGTCTTCAGTGTCCCGTGCCGTAAATTAGTTGTCAGTGGCGAGGGGTTTACATGAGAAGGCCCTGCACGAGGGGCGGCTGGTTTGGGCAGGAGATCAAAGAGCATATCTTAATCTGCCTCCCACCAGGACCCTCGGTTTTAAGCAGCGCCGACTCTACGGCCACGCCGAAAATGCTCCCAAAAAAACAGCGCGCCTCTTTGAACAAAACCCTGGCGCTTATCGCATCCTCGTGTCGAGGTTGTCGCATGGTGTCTCCTCGGGGGGGCATTGGGGAATCTTGTTCAGACTCATCGCCGGGACCTTCGCCGCTCACTTTTTGGTTTTTGCCGATCTTCCCTCCCCCCCTCGGGAATGATCCATGTGCTGCCGTCACCCGACCCAGGTTTTAAAAGCGTTCTCCGAATTGACGGGGGGGGGGGGGGGGGGCCCTTTCTCACGAATGCTGGTGGTGATGATGATGATGATGGATGTGATGATATAAATAACGCAACGCCAAAGCCCCCGCCGCAGCTTTCTGTGATCAATTATAAAAGGCATAACCGTGTGCGATCCGGAAGTGATGATTCTTAAAAATCCGCTCCAGAGCCAGCTTTTCACACTCCGAAATAACTTTAATAAAAAACAGTGGTTCACGTGTTCACACACAGTGTGAGGTCTCCGGCTTCATGTGGGGACCATCTGATACTTATTCAACATGAAACGACTTCAGGACACCCCAGTCCCCTCAGGGAAGTTTCAGGGCCCGCGCGGGTCGCCTTTGTTTGGGGAAAGCAGCTGTTTGAGCCACCGTCTCGTGATTTCACACAGCTTCATATCGATACACAAGATCAGGTTCTTTCATTTCATGCTCAGTAAGACGAGATCGATTCCTGAGACAGGACTCCTGAGAGCAGTGATCTAATCGTCACCGACAAACTGGACTGGTGATAATGTATTTAAAAATTAACCGTTCAAGGGATGGAATAAATTAATTTATTAGCCAATTTCGCTAAAATCCTTAACGAGCACAATTAAATCCTGAGATCTGATTAAAGCCCACTGGATTATCCTGAGGTGCCCAAAACTATTACATGATGGCGATTCTGTGGAACGACTAAGACATTTTAAAATGTCCGGCATTAAGCCCTCGTTGCCTGCAGTAGATGATTGATGTTGTGAATGACTGTGCAGAGATGTTGAAATATTTGAATGACAGTGCAGGTTGTTTGACTTGATTGGCGGTGTCAGATTTTGCTGATAGTCTTTGATTGATAGTGCAAATGTTTTGATATTTGATTGAACGGGTGCAGATGTTTGAATGATGGTGCAGATGTGTTGATGTTTGGTTGACAATGCAGATGTTTGACTTGATTGGCGGTGCAGATGTTTGATTGATAGTGCAAATGTTTTGATGTTTATTGGTGCAGATGTGTTGATGTTTGGTTGACAATGCAGATGTTTGTCTTGATTTTGGACAATGCAGATGTTTGTCAGTGCAGATGTTTGATGGATGGTGCAGGTGTGGGATGATTGGTGCAGATGTTTGATAGAGAGTTTTGTTTGCTTGTCTTTCTGCAGGCCCTGAGCGCGATCAGTGATGTGGGAGATCTGTGCAGGTGAAGTATTCCCGGGCCACAAGCTCCTCCCCTCTCTGGACCGGCCGTTTGATGAGAGCACGTACGAGGAGTGCGACGACTGAAAGCCTTCCAGCTAAGAATAAACGTGCACTAAAGTCATGAGCTCTCCGAGAGATTTCACTGAACCATTTGACGTCGCTCGGTTTTTGTTTCTTCCTTCTTTTATACGTTCGTTAGCACGTGAAGCTCGATGTGGAAGCCACACTTCTTTCCTCGTCTGTCATTAGCGCAGGAGATTCAGGATCTGTTCTTAACTCGCTCCGATGTTTATCCGCAGGGGAACAAAACCGCTTTAAATTCCTCTCCTCGGACCGCAGGAGGCTCTGCACCGCTTGAAGCCACGTGTAGCGCAGCTTTGTCTCTGCAGAGCGTTCCCACCCCCCCCCCAGCATCGATCATGGTTTGATCCGATATAAACGCCAACATCTGTCCATCAGACGCGTCCTGGTTTATTTAGACTGTAATCAGACCTGCACTGCAGTGAACGCTCTTAAATATGGCGCTTTTATTTTGCTCCTGGTTATGAGACGAGTTCCACCTGTTCCATCAAAACATCCGGCGTTCTGTCAGCCGATTAAAATGGAGAATTATTTATTCTTTCTAGAACTGAATTCTCGGTTGGTGTTGATTTTGTAATAATCTCATAACGAGCAGTAGAAAATGAGTTTGCTTGCGTTTAAGACACTGGAAATGGCAGCTCCTGAGGACCTGGATTCAGCCCTGAGGGTGGGTGCTGCGCTTACAGAACCCAGGCTTTTTGCCCCACTTATCCTGGTCAGGAAGATCGAACTCTTTGTTGCCCTGGTGTGGGAATTATCATTAAACACATCAGCGCTTAACTGTGCGTACTCTTTTCCGAGGAAAATCAGCCCACATTTCCTAAATCCAACAGCGAGACGTTCGTTAGTCGTGCTGTTTGCACTCGCTGTTTTTCTCTTTTCAGCGGCCAGAATTTCGTTCGTTATCAAGCTCGCGTTCCTAAATAACACCCAGAAAAATGTTTCAAATCTGCTGCACTGTTTCTCAAAAATATGACATGAAAGTCTCCATCGTAGGCATTTTTTAAAAATTATTATTATTTTTTTAGTTTTGTATGATCCTTTTATTTCATCCCTTTTTTTTTTTTTTTTTCTTTTTAAGACCAAATTGAATCTTCGTTGTCGTTCCTATTGCTTCGCTTCGGGCTTGTACATATTTATTTATTATTAACGTCTCTTTTCTTAATTCTTTGGCGAGCTCGTTTCCGAAGGTCCTCGTCGTCCGTGTACTGATGGATTCCGTCTGGTTTTCGTCGGTAGCGGACGCCGCGGCCGAAGCTGCTCTGTTTGGATTAAAGGTGCTGAAATGAAGACGCCGTGGCCCTCCAGGCTGGTCTGATCCATTTTTTTTCTTTTCGGTTCTTTATTTGCGTTGATGTGCCTCTTCAGGTTCTTTTGTTTTAAAAACCTCTTGAATGTTTCAGTGGCATTTTTTTTCCTTTTCCTTTATTTGTCCTTAAAATCGAAAAAGGCGACTTGTATAACGAGAGAGCTTAACGAAGTTATAATTGATGTTTAAACGATAAAATATATCACATTACGTAATAAAAGAACAAATTGTTACATTTCTCATGAGATCTGTGTTGTTTTTTTTACATTTGGGTTTTCTAATTCAGCCAGCTTCTATGCTATAGGGCCAAAAGTATGTGGACGCCCCTTCTAATTAGTGATTTTCAGGACTAATGAAGCATGAGTGAGTATACATGCATCTAATAATCTGCTAACCGCGGCAAATCTGATTTAATTCAGTCAACGAGTTTATATGCACTTGGGTAATAGGATATTGAGAAAACTCCCTAATCGAATTTCTACTTTGCAACCGGCTGATAATCTCACAGAAGGAAGTGAAGTAAACTATATTTTATCAAAGATCTTTTTAAAAATGTCTTCGATCGGTTTCCTATCTTCTAGAAGATAAAGAATTCTTCATTTCCTCAAGCAGGTACTGTGTTCCAAGTGCTTGAACATCCACTTTGAGGGTGAAAGTTCCCTGTATTAGCCCTGGGTTTGGTAATAGGACCTGTATGGAAGCATTTTACACACACACACACACACACACACACACACAGAGCTTGTCCTACATGTATATGAGCTACCTGGGGTGTGTTACTACATTAAACGCTCCACACCGCCTCCTCTCGTTTCCTCACACACCCCTGGATGACATCATTACGAGTCTCAACCCCACCAATAAGAAGCAAAAGGACAGACTTTGCTCCAAAGGTTCCCAAATAGTTCATTTTAGAACATCGGGCGCTTTGTAGCATGATCTGATACTCGTTTTCAGTACTTCCGGTACTGGGGCATGGGACAGTTAAGGTTATGGGCATGTTTCGATCTGGAGCATGAACAGTGTACCTTACGGAAGCCTGTGAAGATGTGGAGAACATGCCAAACTCAAGACAGTCGTTTTATGGATGCTGGAATGTTAGCGTGATTAGCGTGACACGATCACAGAGTGATAATGCTGAGATCTTTGCCCATAGTTTCCCTACACGGCACATTTTTTGGAAACGTTAGATGTGATAAAGATGCTTCACAAAATAAAATGATTACTGTTTTTGTTATTTTATGTTCCAATCTCATAAAAAATCTGAAATGAACTGACCTGATAGAAATAATGGGTTTTTTGAACTGTCAATTATTGGAAACGTTTCCAGTGAAGGACCTGATTAAAGGTCTAAACCTTCAATAATTAAAGGATCTTGGCCAATAATAGAGCTCTGTCTGACTAAATATAATTTAAACCATGGTCTAATCTGGAAACGATTCTTGCAAGAGTCTCTGATTTCCACAAAGCATCAGTAATGAAAGACTTTGCATTTTTAGGACATGCGTCAACCAATACCGAGTGCATTTATCTAAACCTGTAGCTTTAGAAGATGAAGGAATGCAGGGCTTGGTACAATTAAGAACATAAAATCTTATTTTAGCTGTTGCCAGTAGGGGGCACCACAGCCGATCACCCCATAGATTTTGAACAGGTTTTACATCTGCTGCGCTTTGACACAAGCCTCCTCATTTATCCAGGTCTGGAGTAAGACCAGCACTCACACTGCACCCACAGTGGCGGGGGTTTCTGATAAACACACCACTCTATTTTCACATTGCCCCACCCGGGACTGAACCCAGGCCCCCCGACACTCCACCCACCGAGCCACTGGTGATTAACTGCAAACCATTTTTAACAGGCACCCTTATTACTATGATGCTTTTAGATTAGTGTAAAAAACGTCATCACAACCACCTCTCCTCTACAAGCTTTACTTAATCACACCATTTGCTCTGTCTCAGGAAGGTCAGGTTTTAATTATAATATTCATAATAATAATAATAGTAGTAATATTAAAAGTTATTATTATTATTGTCATTTTTTCATATTTTGTTTTTTATTCATATTTGACCAGGCCTAGCCCAGGTCCCTGAGTCCCAGGGCTCAGATGATAATGATAATAATAATAATAATGAAAATACAAAAACAACAACAATATTATTATTATTATTGTTGTTGTTGTTGTTGTTGTTCTTGTTGTTGTTGTTGTTGTTGTTCTTGTTGTTGTTAATAATAATAATAATAATAATAATAATAATATATTTTATTTATATAGCACTATTTAAAGGTGTATAAAGATGGTACAGGTCCATCATAAAATCCCTAAACACGGTTTAAATTAGATTGAACTGTATAGAAAGGAAATAAACACTGTCACTGTATCTTAGCACATTTAAGGGTAGGTGAGCTCTCGTGCAGGGTGGGCTCGGCTGCCCGTTGGCCCACCCAGGCCGCTGGACATGTTTTGATTGTACTGTCCCCCATTTCTGGTGACAGAGCAAGTTTTGTATGAGCCTGTAATTTGGCTCAGATTTAATGTGCCAGTATGAAACTGAGGGGGCTTCCGATTCAGGACTGGATGTGGGGTTGTTTTGTCAATCTGGCAACCCTGGGACTAGTTACAGAACTGTTCGTAGAGGCAAATGTGCGCCCACGGTGTGCGTTAGTCATTCAGTCGGCTGAGCTGCAGGTCTTACGCATGGAGCGGCTGCTGGAACATCGTACGTTCAGGGAATCGCCACAGAGGATCACGGACTGCTGAAATGTGTCCGGAAACGCGTCAGAAGTTCAGCACCAACTCGGATTTAACTCGGGATTTTCTCTAATGGATTGAGAGTTTTCGGAGCGCAGCGCAAAGAGCGGAACGAGCGCACGCGCTGATTTCTTTATGGTCGTGTTTTGTGTATTTGGTGCAGCGATGCGCGCTCGGATCGGGGTTGTACCCACGGTGGCTTTCTTCACCCTTTTCCTTCTGTCAGTTCAGACTTTTCCCAGCAGAAAGCAGAAGATCAGCGAACCCAAACCCAGGAGCACCGCAGCTCTCACGGTACGCGTTAAACTGTTCCGTCCGGTCCTGTTTACGCCGGCTCACGTTACTTATTTGTGTGGACGTGATAGTTAAGGGTTAGACCAGAGCAGTCTTCCCCCAGCAGTGCACATTTGACTGATTTCTACCCTAACACACCCATTGGAGCCTAATTAGAGGTTTGCAGCGAGCTTAAATTGTGTGTTTGAGCAGGGGAAACACACACAAAAATGAGCAGTGTTGGCGAACAACTGCCTCTAATCCTATTCTATTACACAACCGAGGTTTAAAAAAACAGACATCAAAGCCTGTTCCTCCAAAGAATAGGTCCCAGCGGTGCCATCCCATATGGCCTCCATCACACTTGAAGTGGGAACACCTAAGCCCTTTCATCATTTAATTGTCTCACAAAGCAAACTTTTGTGCAGTAGGAAGTGTTGGTGCCACACAGCTTCATGGTCCGGGTTTGAATCTGAGCTCTGGTTAGTGTCGACGTGATTTGGTTTGTTTTATTCACGTTCCTCCACCAGAAACACGATTGAATTTGGCTGCTCTAAATAACCATGAATAGCGAATGAGCTGCTGTGGGCTCCCGTCTCATTTAGGGTCTTTTCCTTCAGGGTCTGTACATATTAGATTTGGGAATTTGTTCCAGCTGTAAGTCCCAGTGCTGGCCTCATTGTGGATTCTATCAGCTCTGACATTTTCCGATCAGTTTATCGACATTTTGTCTGATAATTGTGTGAGATTACCTTTCGCAGGTGGCATCTGAGTTAGAAGAGTGTAGGTAAATGCCAATCACCATCATTCAGTACCTGCAGGGGGCGGGGTTTCCGCCAGTACAGGGGTATTAGGTGGGAACCAAGCCCGCATGGGGTGCCAGTCCGTCGCAGGGCACGTGCATACACAGCACACTCACTCAGACCTTTTGGAGACAGACCTTTTGTCTTTAGAACACGTGTGGAAGGATATCATCACAGGCACAGGATTCGAACCCAGGTCTCTGGAGCTGTTGGAACATGAGAGTGGCACTGATGATCACAGTGAGCATTCCAGTTCATGTCAAAGGCGTGTGATGGAGTTCAGGTCAGGGCTGTGTGGAAGCTACCAAGAGATTTCACCGAAAAAGTTTTAACGTCGGAATAAAATCATGAGAGTTTTGTTAGTGTTTTGGTTCTCGCCTCACTTCGATCATTTGGTGTAAGGTGTAAATCTCTGTCTTAAGTCAGGCTTTTTCTCCTCTTGATTTTACATTTAGATAAATTCAGCCATATTTAATATTAGAGTAAGTCTTAAGTTTCTTTTGGCTCATGCAGATAGTAATGTAGACGATTCTATTAAGTCTCTCTCTCTCTCTCTGTCTCTATCTGTCTCTCTCTCACTGTGTCTCTCTCTCTCTCTCTCACGGTGTGTCTCTCTCTCACTGTCTCTCTCTCTCTATTCCATGTGGATGTCGGAGGTAAAGGTGATTTTTACAGGTCATTTTACCGATCATCATTGTTTTATAGATTTATCAGGGTTCTATGTAAATTACTCCACTCCAAAGTGTAAGATCAAAAATATCTAATTCAATCACTGAAATAATAGAAATGTAATCCTGTAGATGAATAATGAAATACAGTGTTTTCAGTTTCATTTTTCACTAAGATCCCATTACAGGACTTACTATCTGCAGCCTTTATAAAATCAGAACCTGGAACTAAAAACTCTGGGACTTGGCTTTAGATGTGAGAGGATGTCAGACTTTAGGATATTCAAACCTTTCAGGGTCTTTATTTCATGAAATCTCTTCGAGACGGGACGCAGTATCTCGGCTCCAAAGCCCTGGTTCTTAACGACAGAATACGGACACAAATCCCTGATAATAAAAGTTGGGATAGAGTTTGTAATTCTCTTCTCTCTTTCTGAGTTGGTTGGAAGCTTTCACATCACTTGTTTGTCTTGTCTCTCCACCTTTTGCATTTGTTTGTCAGCATCATGTTATCAATTAACATTTAAAAAATCGATGCAGAATCATCCACCTCTGCACTGCGATGCATCTTAGAATCGATTTTTTTCCACAAGTTCCATGTCCTGACTTTGGTGTGCTATCCAGAAGGTTCAAGTCCTACCACTGACAACCTTCTACTGTTAGACCCTTAACCCTCAATTGCTTGGATTGTTCTTTGTAAGACTGGATCATGGCGTGTGCTAAATGCTGTAAGTATAATTTGTTTCTCTGGCTAATTTATCCTGATTTAAGTCCAGACCCTGCTGCAGTGCCTATTCAACAAGTCCCTCACTCGTAACGTGCTTCACACAACAACCTATTTCTACACAAATTAACCCTGTTATGTGTTCCTCATTTAAGACAAGGCTTCTCATGAAGCTTTCCTTTCCTCTGTTGCCCTTCGAAGCTCATTTTGGGTCTAAACTGAAAACTATTTGAAGTGCTTTGAAATCACTTGGAGGAAGCACAGCAGCTTGGAGGAATCTGAGCTTGTTCCTTCGTACAGAACAGCTTCAGCTCTGGGATGTTGGTGGGTTTCGTCACTTCGGGTCCTTCCACAACATTTCTTAATCTGCTGATTAAGGTCCGAACTTGGACTTGGCCATTCCAAAACATTCACTTTATTCTTCTTTAAACGTTCTTTGCTAGAACAACTTGCATGCTTAGGGTCGGTGTCTCACTGCATGCGATTCAGTTCATGTTCAGATGTCCTGATCTTTTCCTTTAGAATTTACTGCTATAATTCAGAATTCATTGTTCCATCAGTGATAGTGAGCAAACCACGATCCTACCGCCACCATGCTTCACAGATGGACTGCAGGGTTTTCTGCTCTCCAGATGTAACGCCTCTTCTTTAAACAAAAAGGTTACATTTCGGTTTCATCCGTCCACAAAATGTTTTCCAAACTGCACACAGGCAGAAATGTATTTTTGGAGAGCAGTGGCTTTCTCCGTTGTTGTTCAGTGTTCTCCTGATGGTGGACTCATGATGTTAACGTTAGCCAATGTGAGAGGGGCCTTTATTTGCTTAGAAGTTACCCTGGGTTTATTTTTATGACACGCCTTGCTCTTGGAGTGATCTTTGTTGGTGGTCCTCTTCTGGGGAGGGTAACAACGGTCTTGAATTTCCTCCATTTGTAGACAGTCTGTCTGAGTGCAGATTGGTGGAGCCTAAACTCTTTAGAGATGGTTTTGTAACCTTGTGCAGTAGCAAGTGCACGAGCAGCTCCCTGCTTAGAGGTGACTCTTTAAACTCCCTGATAAAGAGTGATTGATTATTGGAACGTGCCTGTTCTGTCAGATTTGTGAGGTTTGAGTTCCGTTCTTGAGGTGTGAGGATTCATTTGGGTTTTTCATTTAAATATATCCCAGGATTCTTTCGAAGAATGAAGACGTGCACTGTATGATACAAAAGTATTGGGACACCTCTGCAGCTTTTATGGCGTCCTCTTCTAAATCCATAGTCGTTAATATGGAGTTGGTTCCCCTTTGCAGCAGTAACAGCTTCCTCCCTTCTGGAAAGTCTTTCAAGATTTTGGACTGGGACTGTGGGGATTCATCCAGAAGAGCGTTTGTTGGATGAGATGGCCTGGCTCTGCTCCAATCTCCGTTCTAGTTCACGGCAAAAGTGTTTAATGGGGTTGAGGTCAGGGTTGGCCAGTCAAGCTCTTCCACTTAGGAACTTGAGAAGGACTTTGCGATCGATAAATGAAATAATCGCCTGCTTCAAGCGTGAACCGACACCACGTCACAGAGGGTGCCAGATTCTTTGCATTTATGTTCTCTACAGACCGCGGATTGGAAAGCTCTCAGATATCCCCAGCACCCTCACTGAGGTTAAGCTGAAGCTGTTTCGGACTTTATGTGGATACTATAGCCAGTATGAAACGCTGGCTCATGTTTTAGTGCAACACGGGGACACTCATGCATTCTGTAGGATTATAAATCAAACTGATGCATAGAATGATTTGAGGTGTGCGGTCAGAGCCTGCAAATATATTTTTAACAGAGCTGAGCCTTTTCTGATGGGATTATAGTTCGTAAATATGGCGTGAAAACACTTTCTGAGTCATGAATGGCTACTTGTGGTAAAAATTTTGGCTTTTACGTCTCTGGAACGAATAATAAAACGTCGACTGTCTCTGTAAATGAATAGAAACGGCGAAGTGGTTCAGAACCCTAACCAAATGTTTACAGGATTGTGGTGCACCAGACGTACCATTTAAGCAGTTCTGCATGTTGCTCTGAAACAATGATACGGCCTAAAATATCCACCCAGAGCCCCAAACTGCTGGATCTGGTGGGGCTTTTTTTAAAGGCCGTATTGAATCGTGCGAGCTTTAATGTATAAGTCAAAAAGGATTTCCTCTGGGAATCTGATTCCAGACGCCTCGGTGAACGTGTTAAAAAAAGACGCGTCTGCTGCAGCATGGGACGCCGGGCGGGTTTGGTCCGTGTGTGGTTTCGCTCATCTGGACTTTCTTACATTGGGTTTTCACGCTGCACGTGAAGGTGTTGAAATGTGTTACAGACCCTCAAGGAATGAAAGCTTCTGACACAGTGGTGTTTTTGTTTAAAAAACAAAGATCTGCACAAGTTCCATGCTGCTCCAGGCTGGTTCAGGCTGCTGTGGTTGGTCGACCTGTCAAAGCTTGGTGGTTGAGATGACTGACCTGCAAAAACTGGTTTACTAAACAAAACTTGCTTCTTAAGATAGTAACAACCAAAAGCTTGCTGTAAATGTTGATTGATAAGCAAACGCTTGCTGGCTAAGCTGGTTAAATAGCAGAATCTTGCTGGTAAAGATGGTTGACCAACTGAATGTTTGGTGTGTAAGATGATTGACCACCAATTAGTAAAGTTCACTGAGCAGTAAAAGACATTCCGGTGAATGGGTGCCTCTTAAAAAAAAAAAAAAAAACCACACATGACCAAAAATATTGGGACACAAACCCACAAGTGACCAAAAGTATTAGGACACAAACCCACACATGGCCACAAGAATTGGTACACAAACCACTTTTAAGCACTGTTGTAGTTCCTTCAGGAAATGGGCATCTAGTATTTGATTGTTATTCGTTGGGCAGCGGTGGATGGATAGATAGTGGAATCCATTGGCCAGCCATCTCGGATCTAGAACGTTTCATTTGTGCTTTATTGTTGTTGGCTGTTGTGCAGTACAGGAACATCCACTGGAGCGTTGCTTTATTAAATTTTACTGTTCATATGAGAGAAACATTGAGTTTTCCTTCCCGGACTGGCAGGCCAATGCAATTCAGTGTGCAGGAAGAGCTGAAGCTAAACGCTATTGATGCTGAGAAAGCGGCTTTTCTTGGCCTGCGTTTCTTCTCCGAGGTTTGATTACAGCGTGACGGGTGTAAGAGGTATGAGGTATATCCTTAGCGGACTTTCTCAGAACAGGGAAGATGTCACAGGGCTTTGTCAGAATTCTTTACTGCTTATTGTCATATTTATATGGTCCAGAGCACACGGCGTCCATTTCTTCCTAAAAGATCTGTGATACTGATGGGTCTGAACACAGTTCCTGTCTCCACTGTATGATGGTCCATCCCAGATGCCTCCGAGCCCAGAGAAGTCGACGCCGCTTCTGGACATGGTTATAACATAAAGCTTATTTTTCGCACAGTAACGTTTTAAGTGGCATTTGTGAATGTAACTCTGTATTTTACTGGATCTTTGTGGGACTTTAGTTTAGAGATTAGTGTAGCTAATTAATTCTACACCTACAGTAACATTATGCTCAGTAACCTAAATCATTTCTAAAAAAATGTCAGATTTTCCTATCGTCGTGAGGACATTTGGTCATTTGGTGACATTGAACCTTTGGTTTATGGTTTGCTTAAGGGAAGTTTCAGCGTGCCAGTGCTGGGGCTTCTGGTCAGTCTGGCCTTAACCACTGTGCCACTGCATGCCAGTAATGTTGGCGTCACTGAAAATATGAGGGTTTTGAAGATCTAGAAACACTGTTCTCCATCTGAACATGTTAACCAACATACAGTACCTCAGGGTGCAGTCCATGAGAGGCCAAGACTCATGAGACCCAATCCCAGCAGGGTCCAAATTTAAATATGACACTACAAACCATCTGAACGGAACGAACCATTCGAAACAGGTAGTGGTCCAAAATAGAGAAAATATCCAGTGAGGGCAGTTCTCTGGGTGAAAACGCCACGTTGATGCCAGACTGGTGCGAGCTTATAGAAACTTCACAGTAACTAAAAATACAGAAGAGCATCTCTGAACGAACGACACGCCCAAATTTGCAGCAGACGGGCTACAGCAGTAGAAGACCACACCGGCTGTCAGCTAAGAGCTGGCAACCGAGGCTACAATTCCCTCGGCTCACCAAAATTGGATGATGGAATGAAGATTGGAAGAATGTCACCTGGTCTGATGAGTCTTGATTTCTGTTGGATGGTCGGGTCAGAATTTGGCGTAAACAACATGAAAAAATGACGGCGCATCCATCCTTGATCCAACCATGTACCAACAGTTCAGACTGCTGGTGCTGTAATGGTGTGGGGGTTATATTTTGGCACACGTTTGGTCCCTTAATACCAACTGAGCATGGTGTAAACCCCACAGCCTACCTGAGTATTGTTGCTGACCATGTGCACCCCTTTATGGCAACACTGTACCATGTTCTGATGGCTCCACAGTCACCGGATCTCAGTCCAACAGATCACCTTTGCTCACCTAATCCCGTGTCCAGTGGCTTGGGGATCCGTCGTCCTTTAAGCGACGTGAAGCTGGAACTGGAACTGAAGCTGGAACGGTAATTGTTTTTGGGCCGCAGAAGGTTCCTCGCTCACTTCCTTGGAGATTGCGAAACTCAGTCGAGCTCCAGGGTGAGGTTTATCATCTGGAGCGAAGAACATCTGCTTTGCGTGTGGGAGAGTCGGAGTCAGAGAAGTGAGACGAGGCAGGCTACACATGATCAGCGGAGGAAGGCTTTGATCAGGAGCGCCCTACCTCCCCCCCTTTCCCCCATTCCTCGCTCCTCGTGCCCCCCCCTTCACTGCTGTTTGCCAGCAGAAGAGAGGGATGATCGAATCAAGGCTCCAGATGTGCTCTGACAGGAACAGGAGCTGTGCAGATGTGGTTCTAGAGACTAGAGCTGGAAAGTGGATATGAATCCGTGATGAGTTATTTATCATATGTGATTCTTCCCTTATGACATATTTCCATGGCGCTCGTTATGGCCGATCGTGTTCTATAGCGTCTCTTTGATGTCTCTGATGGATCATAGCCCAGGCCTCTTCACGAGCCCTTTGAAGTGTTGACGGATCCAGGATGAGGAGGGTTCCATGTTTTGTGCGTAACGATAATCAGGCCGAGAATGGAATGTTACTCAGGACTGAGCGCCTACACGTACTAAGCAGACATCCCGCCTCTTCCGGGAGATCCAGGAGTCTCACAAATATTTACAGCAGGTCCTTGACGTCCGAAAATCATACACAACGTTCTGGAAATTGGGAGCAAGAGTGTGACGAGGAAAGCCTCCTGATTGGCCAATCAGTTTTCCTGTGGGCGGGCTTGACCACCCTCTCTTTCATTGCCCATCTGTTCAGTTTCGTGGTGCCCGCTGCACTGTTCTCTATGGCCCATGGTGGGTGAAATGACAGCAGAAGACACGTTGAGGTGTGTTTAACAGGTTTAATTCATTCTGCGTCTGTGTGTGTGTAAGTGGTTACGATACGCAATCAAATAAAATCAAGTCGAGTCAGATATATTTCTATACCACTCTTAACAGTGGAGCGTTTTCTCAGAGCAGCTTTACTCAGAAGACTCCGAGCCCTAACTGAGCAAACCTGAGGTGGCAAACTTTATAAGGAAGAAACCTTGGGAGATGCAAGACTCAAAAAAAAAAGAAAACCTGCTTACATTTACATTTACAGCATTTAGCAGACACCCTTATCCACAGCGACTTACAATTGGTACAGTCTTACAATCCAAGCAATTGTGGGTTAAGGGTCTTGCTCAAGGACCCAACAGTGGGACAGAGGTCTTGACAGAGGTGGGCTGTGAACCCTGGACCTTCTGGTCCATAGGCCACCACAGTTCCAGCTTAGGCAGGTCAGATGATTAATGCAAGAGTTAATCTAAGTTATCTAATTACTAAGTTTATAATAGTAGTTTAAATAAACAGATGGTAAATACGACAATTTAAAAGAGAGGCTGTAAGTAAAGACAATATACTGTGTAAATTACAGTATAATAGTATGTACACTAATAAAAGAAAGTACAATATAATAGAGTCGTTCACAACTCTTTCTCAGAGCAGATCTGCACTGTTCCTTGTGTTTTTCTTTATTTTAACATTCACAGCACTGTATTCTTAGTACTGTATAAATAAATGGAATATGGAATATAATTAATAAGGAATATGTGAGTTGGGAGAATTTTGTTCAATAAATTACATTGTGTATTCACATACTCTTGAAGGTCGACATATGGACTGTGAGGGTGGTGCTATCCCCCTTCAATGGGTTTGTGCAGGTTGGAACGTCTGACATATGGACTATCGGATTATTTGCCTTGTGTGATTTGTTCGCGCACCAGGTCAGTTACAGACTTAGTGTGTTTTCTAAATTAAAAGTTCCTCTGCACCTCTGAACCTTGACTTGAATGGCGTGTTTGGATCCACTGTTGTGTTTTGTTGGATACAGTATATATATAGCATCAGTTCTTCTTGGTACACTTCCAAAACAGCTTTTTGAATGAACAAACATTTGGAGAACTAACCAGAGATCTTCAGTGGATGTTACAGTGGTGTGAAAAGTGTTGGGCCCCTTCCTGAATTTCCATTTTTTTTTTTTTTATGTTTTTTTTTGTGTGTTTCCGAACATCAAACCAATTTAAATATTAGTCAAAGACAGCACAAGTAAAACAACATGCAGTTTAAATGAAAATTTTTCTAGTAAGGGAGAAAAAAATCCAAAACGACATGGCCCGTGTGAAACAGTGATTGCCCCCTAAACCTAATAAATGGTTGGGCCGCCCTTAGCAGCAACAAAAACTGCCAACAAGCGTTTTGCCATAACTTACAATGAGTCCTTTACAGTGTATGGAGGAATTTTGGCCACTCACTATCTTGCAGAATGTTGTAATCAGCACATTGGAGGGTTTTCAGAAGGGAACGGCCTTTTTAAGCTTCATGCCACAGCAGTCAGTAGGGATTGGATTCAGGTCAGGGACTTTGATAGGTACCACATCAAAGTACATACATTGTGTTTATGGCTTACACCATTCAGAGGTGGACTTTCTGGGCTGTGTTTTGGACAATCGTCCTGCTGCAGAACCCAAGTTTGTTTCAGCGTGAGGGCACCAAAAGATGGTTTCGGACGTCTTCCAGGACAAAGGGAAGAGTTTTTAGCGGAGGTTAGATTGGAATAACTTCTGATGAGGCGCAGGTCGCAGCGCGCGGAGCGTAACGCTACTGAGGGTTGCCTGAGGGTGAGCACGAGAATACCAGACAAAGAACTCGCTCAAAAAGCAGAAGAGTGACATGGGCAGGCCAAACGGCGGCCAACAACAAAGCACAACAGAAAGACGACCATCACACTACCACCACCATATGTTCGTTGCTATAAGTCTCTCTTTCTGAAATGATTAGGCTACTTTTACACCAGATGGGACACACACCTTCCAAAGAGTTCAACTTTTGTCTCATCAGTCCACAGAATGTTTTCCCAAAAGTCTTGGGGATCATCAAGATGTGTTCTGGAAAAATTGAGACGAGCTTTAATGTTCTTTTTGCTCAGCAGTGGTTTTCGTCTTGGAACTCTGCCATGCAGGCCATTTTTGCCCAGTCTCTTTCTTATGGTGGAGGCATGAACACTGAGCTTAACTGAGGCAAGTGAGGCCTGCAGTTCTTTGGATGTTGTTCTGGGGTCTTTTGTGACCTCTTGGATGAGTCGTTGCTGCGCTCTTGGGATAATTTTGGTCGGCCGCCCAGTTCTGGGAAGGTTCCCCACTGTTCCATGTCTTCAGCATTTGTGGATAATGGCTGTCACTGTGGTTCGCTGGAGTTCCAAAGCTTTATAAATGGCTTTACAACCCTTTCTAGGCTGATAGATCCTGAGTTTCTATGGATCTCAGCATGATGTGTAGCTTTTAAGGACCTTTAGGTGTACTTCACTTTGTCAGGCAGCTCCTATTTAAGTGAGAACAGGTGTGGCAATAATCAGGCCTGGGTGTGGCTAGAGACAGTGAACTCAGGTGTGATAAACCATAGTTATGTTTTAACAAGTGGGGCAATCACTTTTTCACACAGGGCCATGTAGGTTTGGATTTTTTTCTCCCTTAATAATAAACACTTTCATTTAAAAACTGCATTTTGTGTTTACTTGTGTTGTCTATGACTAATATTTAAATTGGTTTGATGTTCTGAAACACTTAAGTGTGACAAACATGCAAAAAAATAGGAAATCAGGACGGGGGCAAACACTTTTTCACACCACTGTACTTTTCATCATATCCTTCTGTCTCTAATCCCAGATCATGGCTCTTTGGGGGCCATATCATCACTTCCAGGAGCTCAAACCTACAAGGAACCTCCACCATGCTTCACTGTTGCCCTTCAGTGAACAAATTGCATTGTGTTACAGCCAAATATTTCAAATCTTGAGTCAGTTTCTATGTTTTCATGCATAGTCACTTGGACTTGTTTCAAGATCAAAGGTACGGCTTTGTGGCTCAGTTCTTCCATTAAGACCACTTCTGGCCAGACTGCTCCGAAGAGTAGATGAGTGTACTTGGGTCCCGCAGGGCAGAAATCATGACGTGTCTTTCCTTGGCTGACCTCATGTATTTCTTCGAAAGATCTTAAACAGCACATCTTGAAACCCCAGTCATCTTTGGAATTTTTTCGCTTTGAGAGACCTTGCTGATGCAGTATAACTACCTTATGCCCTTTGTAGCAGAGTTCGGATGTTCCTCACCCAATTTAAAGCCTCTTACCCAGCTGTTTCTGTTTGGGTTAATGACTGTGCTTCAACCTACATATGAAAATGATGACATTATCACCTGTTTGGTGTAATGATTAATCATAAACCCTGACTGGAGATGTTGTGTTAGTTTATAATCAGGTGGAAGGCTGGATGTGGCCCACGGGCTATAGTTTAGATACATAATAAACATTATGGTAAAGTTATAATAAATCTAACTGGAGCTTTAGTCTTTGATTTTTCTGTAATGCTAAAGTGTTGGTTCACTTCTTTGCATTCACTGACTGTAATGAGTCATTTTTATCCAAGTTATCTTATCTATCAATGTGTAAAATCTCCACTTAATCCTTCTTTTTTTATCCTCCAAACCACCAGTTCATCCAGATAATTAACAGTTGACCCAAACCTAGTAAAATCATCCCTTCATTGTTGGTTGAAAACCAACCAGTAAAAATTGAAACCGAACACAAGCTGTGTTCAAGCCGCTGGTTTGCCCCGACCTTCTGCTACCTACTCTGGAAGGATCCTCAATTATTAGGACGGCTCTAAAGCGCAATAAAACATTACAGGATTATCTCGAGATCCCTTTCGGTCGGTGTGACGTGGGACCTCTGGGATGTTTGTGGATTTAATGACGCTGCGAGTCCGATATATAGCAGATGATTTCAAAGCTGTGTGCCGGTTCTGTTGTGGATCCGGGGTGACGGGAGGCTGAGCTCCTACTCCAGACTTCAGGTCTCCATAAACTCTCCTTAAAGTAAACCAGATGAAAGAGATACATATGGCTTAATGCGTAATAATTTACCTGCATGCACCGTCCTGGGCCGTCCTCCAAGAACCCAGAGAGCCTCTCGGCCGGTTGAGTGCGGCGTCGCTCTTAATGTCGACCAGCTGTCAGGAAGAAGAGGCGAGGAGCAGCTGAGCGGCGCGTTGTTCGTGCCTGCCGTGTTTCTTTGGCCTCTGTTTTGTTTGGTTGCTAGCGGGAGGCCTGCAGCATGCTGGCTCTGGCTGTGATAAGTACCTTATGTAGGATGGAGGCCTAAAAACAACAGCTCTGCTGCTCCTTATCAGATGTATGGCTTGTGCAATCGGTGCGGCGTTCGAGCTTATACACTCCGCGGCGCTATGAAATCTCTCATGTTTCTTATTATTCCAGGTTGGAAGAAAAACCCACGTCAGTCCTCTAATCCTGCTATAAATCCTTAGGAGACGTTTGGGTGCAGATGGGTTTATTAGGAATCCAGGCTGCAGGGTCACAGCCGGACAGATTTGATACGGTGCCGAACTTTGACTGATCTGCTCGGGCTCCTCACATGCCGGCTATAATTGCGTCGCGGATTATTTCCCCCTCCGAGAGGACCGTCTAATGTTTTCTCATAATCTCTGAAATTTTTCAGACTCGAGTCTTAAGTCTTTATTTAATCGTACTGCACTGTTATTTTATCTCTATATTGTTCAGAGGTGCTGGATAAAGGTTCCCAAATGAGCCACTAATGAGCAGCTGAAAACGACGGCGGTCAGGAAAGCGTCCTGAGATGGCATTAAAAAGAAACAGATCCTCCTTTTTAACCCAGTTCTGGTGCCACCGCTGCTTAAGGGAACCGGTGAACCTTTGCGAGAACTGCAGAAATTATTGCGTAAGCAACCATGTGCAACTTCTTTGCTGGCATCGAGAGCTAATTGTTCGTCTGTCAGCACCTACACGCGTAGCGGCTGTAGGCTATTTGTTTGTCCGTGATTCTTCTACATGCCTAACCATGTTTTTTTTTTCCCCGTTACCAAAAACTCGCTAATTCATGGTTGCAATAACATTTATGTCACCAACCCTCCTCAACACTTTCCTCATGGCCCTGAAATTAAAAGTTGCTCAAGTCCTGGTGAATATGCATCATCCCGAAGTTCTCGGCTGGAAACCACGCTATTTTAGCGATGGAACAAAACCAGGATCCTTTCCTTTTGTGGACCAGTAACATAAAAAAAAAAAGCAACCAAACGTGTGTGTGTGTGTGTGTGTGTGTGTGTGTGTTTCCTTAGTCTGGAGGTCAGACGCGCTCGGTGGACGTCAGGCGCACCCTGGAGGAGCTCCAGCAGCAGAACCAGCTCAGCAGGAGCACCTCACCGACAGCGACACGTCGCCACAAACGGAGATGGCCCCAGGTACGGTCAAATGAGCGGGTCCTGCCCAAACCTGCACCACAGGAAGAGGAACCCTTCATCTTAGACCTGAAGAACTTCCCTGACCTCGCCAATGCAGACCTGGGCTCCCAAAATCCAAACATCCAGGTAGGACCAAGCTCTGGTTACATCCATTACTGACTCTGTTACTGTAGTGTAGGACAGAATTCAGTGTTCAGGCTTAGTGGATTTTCTAAATGAAACAAGGTGACACAACGCCAGCCATAACAAATCAGCAACATTATAATTATACAAGTAAAAGACTGAATGAATTATGAGGTCCTGGACTCTTAATGGGTTCTCAGCTGGACTGAAGAGCAGCGAGACTGAAGATCAGTTTGAGTCCCATCACTTAAAATGCTGAATCAGCTTCTAGCTGGGTTTGGTTTGATGGATCAGTCAGAAATGTTACGGGAGGGTTATACAGCATCAGCAGCTCTGCCGGTTCTTATAAAGACGTCGTTTGCTGGTGTTAAACTCGTCGTCTCTCATTAAACACCATCCAGAGCTTCATTCATGGATCTGTTGAGCCTGGCTCATATTAACCCGACCGAGCTGCTGATGATCTAGAACTCTAACATTAACATTTCTGACTCAGAACATTCACTTTAAGAGCTTCAGCTAAAAAATATACAATCAGGCAGGTGTGGACTTCTTTCTTTCTATTTTTCTTTTTCTCTTTTTCTTTCTTTCTAAGGATTCTCTTTAGCTTCTTTCTTTCTTTCTTTCTCAATATTCTCTTTAGTGTTTCTTTGTTTTTTACTATTTTTTTCTTTGTTTCTGTTGTTCTTTCTTTCTTTATTTCTTTCTTTTTTCTTTCATTCTTTCTTTCTTTCATTCTTTCTTTCTTTAGCTCCATCTAATTAATTTAGAATCCCTAATCGAGGAATGTAAATGATAACGTGGATCCTGTACTTTGGTTCTAACACCGGGATCTCACTCTGATTAACAGTGGATCTTAGTAACAGCCTGCCTTAGAAATCAGAAACATTTTATTTACTGAATGGGAATGAACTTTATTTTGTAATAAAGTAAAGCTCGTTAAGGGATACATTTGTGTTTATTTTCTGTATAATAAACAGTTATTGAGAAATTCTGTTCCTTGACTGTTAGGACTGAAGCCCATAGTCTGGTGAGGAACTATTATACCTCGCCCAGTGGTGACAAACAAATAGATTTTTTTCTGTCCTGTTTATTTTAAAATTGAATAATAAACAGTGATGTCTTGCTGCATGATCTACGTTCTCTTGAGGTTCAGTCCATGTTCCGATGTGCTGATATTTTCCTTTAGAATTCAGAGTTTATTGTTCAGACAGTGGTGAGCTGCCCATTAGCTTGAGGTAATGTGAGAGAGACCTTTAGGTGCTTAGAAGTTACTCTGGGTTGCTTTGTGACCCTCAGACTATTACACACCTCGCTCGTGGAGTGATCTTTGTTGCTTGAGCACTCCTGGGTTTGAATGTCCTCCGTTTGTAGACACTGTGTTATAATCTAATTGAGTGATTAGATTGATAAATGTTTTAAATGAATCCTGCTTGTTTTATTTCTGCCCCTGGGTTAAATATGGTGTTGTTTTCTCAGCTCAAACCACCTGATTGGACTAATTATCTAATTAGCAAGTGGTTTGGGTGTGTTAGATCAGCGAAACGTTGAAATGTCTGGGAATCAGTTTTAAAAACGTTAAATAAGCATGTCGGCTGTTTACTGACTTGGTCTTTGCATAGCGAGCGAAATTGTGTTAAATGTGCTATCATTTTGTGGCTTGGAGGCTTTCCTTCGTTGTTTTTTCTCTCTTTTTTTGGCCTGTGAGTCTTGGCCTGTGAGCAAACCACATTTAAGACAAATTGTTGGGACTCATAACAAACATGTGACAGTAAGCAGTGCTGCAGATACGCACCCAGCCTGATTAAGTCGTAGCTCTTCGCGAAATGAAACGATTTTCCTTGGCACCGTTCGGCGCTGCTTGTAATTAACCTGGGCGCTGATTGATTCACTGCGTTATTACAGAGCGTGCCGGTTTGATTGCAGAAGAAAGTGGGGTTTTTATGCTCTTATTGGCTGTGTCACAGCTGTTCTTAAGCAAAGAGGCCTCTTAAATTACCCGAGGCGAGACCTCTACGCCGGTGGAGCTCAGTTCAGCCGTCTCAAGTCCGCAGAGCTAAAAGACCGAACGAAAACAAGAAAACCCAAGAGGTGAAGCGCCAGCGCATTATTCTGACCGTCTGTTTTTAATGTTTACTACACGAGCTAATCCTGATCTTTACAGCCAGGTTAAAAAATAAGAGCTGTTTTTTATTTATAGTGCCATTACGAAGTTTGGTTCATGAGGATTTGAAAGGAAATGAAGCTAGACTTCTGGGAAAAGTACAGAATTTAGTTTTACAACAGGGAAAAAGCGTAAGTCGTCCAAGTAGGGAACGGTCCATCCTCCGAACATACCAGACGGCTGATTTTATGTGTGAGCGCCTATTCTATAAGAAGAAACCTTTGGTGCGAGGGCTCCTGCCTTTTATCCTATGACCTTGTCTTCAGACAGTGTGAACCCAATATCAGCTTCATTTCATTTGTTAAACACCTATTCCTCCATTTCAGAAATTGGGATGTTAAAGCATTTACCACTTTGTAATGTCGTCATTTCTTATCCCAAAACCTAAAAGACGTTTTGGCACCGAGGTTACCGAGTGATTTAGTGTTTCAGGTGTTATTTTGTTCCATTCTTTCTGCAAACACGTCTTAAGGTGTGGAACAGTATGGACTGGATGGTCCTTTTTTGTCTTTGGTCCAGAGCAGACAGCGTTCATTTCTTCCAAAAAAAGATCTGTGATACTGATGGGTCTCCTCGTTTCCACTGTGTGATGGTCCATCCCAGATGCCCCCGAGCCCAGAGAAGCCCCTTCTGGATATGGTTATACAGGGGTGCTTGAAAGTTTGTGAACTCTTTAGAATTTTCTATATTTTTGCATAAATATGCCCTAAAACTTCACTGGATTTTCACACAAGTCCGAAAAGTAGATAAAGAGAACCCAGTTACACAAATGAGACAAAAGTATTATACTTGGTCATTTATTTATTGAGGAAAATGATCCAAGAGATTCAGTGCATGGACAGATGTCCTGACATTTTCCTTTAGAATTCTCTGATATCATTCAGAATTCATTGTTCCATCAATGATGGCAAGCCATCCTGCCCAGATGCAGCAAAACAGGCCCAAACCATGATGCTACCACCACCATGTTTCACAGATGGGATAAGGTTCTTATGCTGGAATGCAGGGTTTTCCTTTCTCCAAACATAACACTTTTCTTTGAAACCAAAAAGTTCTATTTTTGTCTCATTCGTCCACAAAACATTCTTCCAATAGCCTTCTGGCTCGTCCACCTGATCTTTAGCAAACTGCAGATGAGCAGCAATGTTCTTTTTGGAGAGCAGTGGCTTTCTCCTTGCAGCCCTGCCACCCAACAACCATTGTTGTTCCTGTTTTCTGAATGGTGGACTCATGAACATTAACATTAGCCAATGTGAGAAGAGGCCTTCATTTGCTTAGAGGTTACGCCTGGGGTCCTTTGTGACCTCACCAACTAATTACACGCCTTGCCTCTTGGAAGGATCTTTGTTGGTCGACCACTCCTGGGGTAGGGGAACAATGGTCTTGAATTTCCTCCATTTGTACACAATCTGTCTGACTGTGGATTGGTGGAGTCCAAACTCTTTAGAGATGGTTTTGTAACCTTTTCCAGCCTGATAAGCATCAACAACTCTTTCTCAGAGCTCCTCAGAAATCTCCTTTGTTCGTACCATGATACACTTCCACAAACATGTGTTGTGAAGAGCAGACTTTGATAGATCCCTGTTCTTTAAATAAAACAGGGTGCCCACTCACACCTGATTGGCATCCCATTGATTGAAAACACCTGACTATAATTTCACCTTCAAATTAACTGCTAATCCTAGAGGTTCACATACTTTTGCCACTCACTAATATGTAATATTGGATCATTTTCCTCAATAAATAAATGACCAAGTATAATATTTTTGTCTCATTTGTTTAACTGGGTTCTCTTTATCTACTTTTAGGATTTGTGAAAATCTGATGATGTTTTAGGTCATATTTATGCAGAAATACAGACAATTTTATAAAGCACCACTGTAAGATAAGGCTTCTTTTTAGCACAGTAACATTTTAAGTGGTATCCGTGAATGTAACTCTGTATTGTAGAGCTTGATAAGGGTTTGATAAAGGAATCCCTTGCCCATGTGGTTCTATCAGGTATTGATGAATGATGGTTCTTGATGCAGTGCCGCCTGAGGGAGTGGAGATCACCCCTCTTCAGTTTAGGCTTGTGCCCTTACCCTTTATGCACTGAAATTCGTCCAGATTCCTTGAATCATTTAATGATATTATGTTCTGTAGAGGGAGAGATATGGAAATCCCTTCCAGTCTTTCTTTGAGGGACATTGTTTTTAAGCATTAAACTGGATCTGAATTGTATTAAACTGATCATCTTTACTACTGAAAGACTCGGCCTTTTGTGGATACTGCTTTTGTACCAAATCATGATTATAATCACATTATTATTTTGCTTTTGTACCTTATTACTAGCTCTAAATTTCTGCCATTCCAACTTTTTTGCAATGTGTTACAGGCCTCAAAATATTGTAATCACATAAAACAGGTTTTTGTGACAAAAGATTTTGAGGTTTGACTCCATTTGGCATCACCAGGACTGAAAGGGTTCATAATTTTACCTGTACCTTTGTGTAGTCTGACTAAAAAGACTTCTTGAACCCTTAGAGGTCCTAAACTGTGCCTCTTTCTGAAGACATTGCAAATGACTTGTGTTTTAAGTGCTGCTTTAAAGTTGAGTCTGGTTTGTGTCGACAGAGCGCAAAGATTAATCACGAATAGCTGCACCAAGCAAGATTTTATCTTTATTGTACTTATTTGTTTGCTTTTACCCAAAACGTTTCAGTACGAAGTAAAATCGGTTTAGAAGTTGATCCAGATCTCCTAGGGTTAGCTATAAGCTGGAAGAACATGAGTGTAAAAAATAAAATAGATTTTTTTCTCTTCCAGTAAGATTGCATTAATCTGATCTCTGAAACTGGACCGCTCGAAAGCAGCCTTCTCCGATTCGAACCGTCGGATCTGTGAGTGTAATCTGTAGATTATATAAGAATCCTCACCCCGCTCCCGTCCCCCGGAGGATGCCGATGCTGACTGATGTAATCGCTTCGCTACATTTTTATAAACTGCCGCTGCAGCCATCAGATTGTTATGTTTGGAGGAATATAAACAGCCGGTCCTTTGTCTCGGCCTGCTGAGGGACGGGGCAGAACGTCTCTATCAGCATCTGGAGGAACGAGCCATGGCACGCTGAAGATGTCACCATCAAACCATCCTCTGACATAAGAGACACCGGAGGAGATTAAAACACAACACGAGTTTCCGTGAGCTCAGAGACTTATCGACTGGTGGTGGGCTAAGGGAACAGACTGCCGCGCCAACCGGGCACCGCCGTAACAAAAGTGTTTACAGTTTGGAAAGGTCATCTCATAAACTCCGAGGTTTGTTTAGTATTTAGCCAGTGCTAAAGCAAGAGAGTTTTCTAGAGTGTAAAATATTTATTACAGCTAACAGAAAGGTCAGGTGGTGCCTCCATGGACTGGCACCATAGCGGTACCACACAGACAGGGATAGATCTCTAGTGGGGCAGCAGACTAATCGTCCACCATATCAGGAACCTGGGTTTGAGTCCTGATGATCCCTTCCAGCTGCGTTGGACATCAAATGCAGACATGATTAGTTGTCTGAGGGGGGGAGGGTGGCCACAGGGTCAAAATGTCCTATCAGTATGTATTTTGGGTCTAAAATATTCAGACATTGTTTGAACCCATCTCTCTGAACCCGCTGAATTGGCACTGTGTCTTTCCTGATGTCATTGGTGACAGCATGTGTTATGCCTTCCCATCTGTTGCTTTTCTGGTTGTAAGGCACTTTTTTTTGCAGAATGATTCCTCTAAGCTTTGCTGACTGTTTTTGTGCTGCTGGTGGGAGCCTGTCGTGGACAGCTGCCTCACAAAGTTTGTCCTCATCTTCATATTCTGTATCCATCTTATCAAAGCCCAACCACGTCCAATGATGTCGTTTGTGAGGCTGGTGGTGTCTGTATTTTGTCTCCACACTTGATAATGTCAGCTCACTCACCATTAAAACAACAATTAATATATTATTTTAGATTATACATATCGCATGTCCTTAATGTGCAGCCGACAAACTAAGATAAATCATTAACCAACCAAGTGCAAGTGTTTAACAATTTTCCAGTCATAATAATAATTTGATTTAAGTTTTTTTCAAGTTACTGAAGGATACGTCAAAAGCACAAAACATTTAAAAAAGTGTAGGAAACATCAAGCGAATGAGAAACAGGAGGCAAAAATAAAACAATAAATGAAAGCTTTAGGGAGTTTTACCTTGCCACTGTCTCCATAGGCTTGCTCATTTGGGGCTGTAGATCTAGATATTTATGAAATAAAAACACACGCTGAAGCTGATATTTTCAGTTTCAATTTGGGTCCTATGTTTTACCGAAATCCGCTGAGCAGAAGGGCAAACGGGTGCCAGCAGTAAGGAAGGCTTTCAGTAACAGACCTCTGTGCGACAAAATAGGAAGCACATATTGTTATTCGCTTCATGTTTGAGGAAATGTCTAAAGGAAGAGCCGAACACGGCCACTGGAGGACGCGGCTGCAGTGTCAAAGCAAAGGAAAGCTGAAAAGCGAAGGGCGCAAACCAAACAAAAGTGTGTCCTTTTTAACACGACCATTAAAGTGCCTGGTACTGCTGTCTTTGTGTGAAGCTTGCTTTTTTGCCTCTGTTTAGGAGTGTGAACTGTTCAGATGAATGTTGGATTTAGGTCACATTAAAGACATAGTGTGAACAGCCTACAAACAATAAGATTTGGGGAGGAAACTGGATTTGTGCCGCTTTTACCTGCTATGTGAACGTAACCTTTGAGCCTTAAGGGTGTCCTCGCCACAGAAGGTGTAGAATGTAGGGCAGCTTTTGTGAGACAGATGAGATGTTTGTGCTTTGTTAAATGTTCCTAAATCCTATTGTTAAGTATACTCACTATAACACTGCCTGAAGAACATGTGCATCAACATGGGCGTCACTTTCAGAGTCTGACATAGGACACGTTGGATTTGGACCATTTTTATCTGCTATGTAAACAGTGAGGCCACTCCTTATTCTACCTCCTGCCTCCATAGCTTTGGTGATCGAGCTTTATGTATACTTTTGCTCTACAAATTCAACAGTCAGAATCTCTGTCTGCTTTCAAACGAACCTTAAAACATACCTATTTCTCGTGCCCACAACCTCCCTCTGTCCAGATTGAATTATTATTATTAATCCATAATGGTGAATTAAAGAGTTTTGTAACCTCTTTCAGGTGACCATTGAGGTCGTGGATGACCCTCAGATGGAGTTCGAGATGGACCTGGCTAAGGAAGGCCGGAACGACTGGCCTCTGAGCTCAGAGGAATGGCTCAGCCACAAGAAGCTCTTCTGGCCTCTGTTCTGGGAGTACCACGACTCGAGCGAGGAGAGTCCAGGCCAGGCTAGTCTGGAGGATAATGGAGATGACCCGAGCTACGGGGCAGAGGACTCCCTGCTGAGCGGCGTGGGCATGGACTGGGGCGGTCGGTGGAAGGACTGGGACTCGATGGAGAATTATGGTAAGCTTCGGATTTACTGCTTGGATATAATGTTAAAATGTGGGGAAAGCAAAAGGTTCTTTGATCAACCCTTAGTTTTGATTCCACAGCTAGAGCTTGGAAAGTGTTTTTCCTAAATAATTCCTGTGCTGGTTTAGACCCGAGGCGCAGACCTCATTCCTCTCTGTAGTCCTGACATGATTTATGATTTGAGGTTGCACCCAAGGAGCGTTACGTAAACACCTGATTCTTTTTTTTTTGTTCTGTAACTCAGACTCGCTTTTGATGGCTGCGAGGAGCAAACAGAAGAGTTTGATGTAGTAATTACGTTATTGAAAGGCAATCCAAACCTTCGGAAACTTGTTTTTACGTTCAGATCCTTGTGGCAGAATTGGCGTGCGGTGTAAAGCGTTTAAAGTGTGAACATTCTTACTGCCGTGGATTGTAAAAGCTGAAATCCGGGTTAATTAAAAGCACTTGTTAAAATGCGTGAACGGTAACGCTGAATAACAATAAACAGAATAAACAACGTACTTTATAACAGAGCCCTGAGCTTAAACAGAGAGTTCTGCATGCCTGTAATCCAGCTGCCTTTCGTCACCCAGTTGTGATTTGACCACGGAGCCTGATGGTGTGAGTATGCGATATACTGGTTATAATTTCCCATATGGTATTCATTTTTCATAAACCACCAGAAAAAGGAGATGGAGGATAAAGAAAGTGAGACCGAAAATGCAAAAGAAGGACTTGTGGCCTAGAAAAGAGCTGTATCTGCAGTTTGTACCTTGTTTTATTAAAAAAAAACGATATATTGCAAAGTTTGAGACCGTAGCAACTTACTCCATTACCTCAGTCTTGGAATACAGAGAGTGTACATGATTATGGTCATCAGAATCGATGCTTTTAACCAGGAGCGCCAGTGAAACAGTGAAGCCGAAGGCTCAAACATCACTCAAAGAGGCGTTATCTTGAGTCACTGCATATAGAAAAGCAAGCTTTGCACAATTAAAACACTGGATTCGAGGTAAATCTTACCAGGCGAAAATACTTCAACCAAGAAAAGCCTATCTCTATTTTTAAGTTCTGTTTTTAATATGTTGCAGCTTGCACAAATAAACACTACATTCTATAGCTGTTTCCTTAATATATTGTGTAATTTTGTGGGGCAAAGTAAATTTTTATTATATACACAAAACCTTTATTTGTATACACATTGAAATGTGTTTCTAATATTCTGTGCACTCCTGGCAGTAGAATAAGCCACAAAACCGTTTGGTCTTTGGTAATACTGCCCAGCATTAGGTGTGTGTCCTAAGGTGTTTGCCAAAGACGAAGAGGAGGGAGGCGTGTGAGGAGACAGAGAGAAATCAGGAGGGGCCAGAATATAGCACTGAGGGTAGCAACCCTAAATGTAGGGACGATGACAGGGAAAGGTAAGAGCTGGCTGATATGATGCAGAGGAGAAAGGGTCGATGTTTGTGTGTGCAGGAGACCAAGTGGAAGGGTAGCAAGGCTCGGATGCATTGGTGCAGGGTTTTTTTTTTTAACTGTTCTACCATGGTGTGGATAGGAAGAGAAATGGAGTTTGGTGTGGTCCTGAAGGAGGACTATGTAAAGAATGTCGTTGAGCTGAAAAGGGGTGTCAGATAGGATAATATGTCTGAAGCTGGAACATTGAGGGAGTAATGGTGAATGGTGTTAGTGGCTATGCACCACAGGTTGGCTGTGAATTAGAGGAGAAAGAGAGATTCTGGGGGGAGTTAGATGAAGTGGTTGAGAGCATTCCCCAGGGAGGGAGAGACTGGTGATTGGTGCAGATTTCAATGATCATGTTGGTGAAGGTAATAAAGGAGATGAGGAAAGTGATGGGCAGGTTTGGTGTGTAAGGATAGGAACCTAGAAGGACAGATGGTGGTGGATTTTGCAAAGAGGATGGAAATGGCTAACACATATTTCCAAAAGAAGGAGGAGCATAGGGTGACTTATAAGAGTGGAGGGAGGAGCACACAGGTAGACTACATCTTATGTAGAAGAGGTTGCTTAAAAGAGATTGGTGATTGTTGTAAGGTAGTGGCAGGGGAGAGTGTAGCTAGGCAGCATCGGATGGTGGTGTGCAGGATGGCTCTGGTGGTTAGGAAGAGGAAGAGGACAAAGGCAGAGCAGAGGACCAAAATGGTGGAAGTTGAGAAAGGAAGAAAGGCTTTGGGTGATAGGAAAGAGCTCCCAGATGACTGGGTAGTAGCAGCAACAGTAATTAGACCAGACAGGTAGAAAGGTACTGGGTGTGTCTTCTGGACAGGCAAAGGATGAAAAGGAAAAACCTGGTGGTGTAACGAGGAAGTGCAGGAGGTTATTCAGGGAAAGAGGACAAGCAAAGAAGAAATGGGACAGGGACAGGACTAAAGAGAGTAGGCAGGAGTACAAGGAGATGCGGCACACAGGGCAAAGAGGGAGGTAGCAAAGGCCAAGCAGAAGGGCTACGATGAGTTATATGAAAGGTTAGACAGTAGGGAAGGAGAGAAGGAGTTGTATCTGCCTGGCGAGACAGGAGAGAGATAGAGCTGGGAAAGGATGTGCAGCATGTCAGGGTGATCAAGGATACAGTGGTATAAAAAGTTTGGGCACCCCTGATAATTTTCATGATTTTAGTTTATAAATCATTGGTTGTTCAGATCAGCAACTTGAGTTAAATATATCATATAGCAGATGAACACAGTGATATTTGAGAAGTGAAATGAAGTTTATAGGATTTACAGAAAGTGTGCAGTAATTATTCAAACAAAATTAGGCAGGTGTATAAATTTGGGCACCCCAACAGAAAAATGACATCAATATTTAGTAGATCCTCCTTTTGTAGAAATAACAGCCGCTAAACGCTTCCTACAGCTTCCAGTCTGGATTCTGGTTGAAGGTGCTTTGGACCATTCTTCTTTAGAAACATCTCCAGTTCAGTCAGGTTTGATGGTTTCCGAGCATGGACAGCCCACATTTTTCAGTAATATTCATGTCTGGGGGACTGAGATGGCCATTCCAGAACGTTGTACTGGTTCCTCTGCATGAAATGCCTTAGTAGATTTTGAGCAGGGTTTGGGGTCGTTGGCCTCGGTGCAACTTTGTCACTGATTCTTGAACATTGTTCTCAAGAATCTGGAGATATTAACTGGAATCCATGCGACCCTCAACTTTAACAAGATTCCTAGTACCTGCACTGGCCACACAGTCCCACAGCATGATGGAACCGCCACCAAATGTTACTGTGGGTAGCAAGTGTTTGTCTGGGATGCTGTGTTCTTTTTCCGCTCCTTGTTTATGTCCAAATAAGTCAATTTTAGTTTCATCAGTACACAGCACTTTATTCCAAAATGAAGCTGGATTGTCCAAATGTGCTGTAGCACACCTCAAGTGACTCTGTTTGTGGCGTGTCTGCAGAAAAGGCTTCTTCTGCATTACTCTCCCATACAGCCTCTCCTTGTGCAAAGTGGGCTGTTTATAGTTGAACGATGAACAGTGACACCATCTGCAGCAAGATGAGGTTGTAGGTCTTTGAGGTGGTCTGTGGTTTGACTATGACTGTTCTCACCATCCTTCGCCTCTGCCTATCTGAGATTTTCTGGTCTGCCACTTTGGGAGTTCCTTAACTAGAACTGTGCCTGTGGTCTTCCATTGACTCACTATGTTCCTCACAGTGGAAACTGACAGCTGAAATCTCTGAGAGAGCTTTTTCCCTTTCCCCTGAACCATGATGTTGAACAACCTTTGTTTCAGGCCATTTGAGAGTTGTTCTGAGGCTCCCATGTTGCCACTCTTCAGAGAAGATGCAAAGAGGAGAAAAACTTCCAATTGGCCACCTTAACACTTTCTCATAGTTGGATTCACTTGTGTATGTAGATCAAGGGTCAATGAGCTTACAAAACAAATTTTGTGTTCCAATATTTAGTGCTAAAGGTATTCAAATGACAAGGGTGCCAAAATTTATGCACCTGCCTAATTTTGTTTGAATAATTACTGCACACTTTCTGTAAAACCTATAAACTTAATTTCACTTCTGAAATATCACGGTGTTCATCTGCTATATGATATATTTACCTGAAACTGCTGAGCTGGACAACCAATGATTTATAAAGAAAAATCATGAAAATTATCAGGGGTGCCCAAACTTTTCTCATACCACTGTAGAAAATGGAAATGTACTGACAGGTGAGGAGAGGGTGAGGGAAAGATGGAAGGAGTATTTTGAGGAGTTGATGAATGTCGAAAATGAAAGGGAAAGAAGGTTGTATGGCGTAGAAATTGTGGAACACAGGATGTAGCAAAGATTAGCGAGGAAGAAGTGAGGACATGTATGAGAACAGCGTGACAGCGGTGAGATGTGCTGTAGGAGTGACAGATCCATGCTCTGGTGATGGACAGAACTAACCGATGAGGTCAGACAGGAATCGCCGTGACTATGATGTTTTGCAGATGACATTGTGATCTGTAGTGAGAACAGGGAAAGGGAAACAGGTAGAAGAGAACTTGGAGAGGTGGAGGTATAATCTGGAAAGGAGAGGAATGAAAGTCAAACTGTAGTAAGACAGAATACCTGTGTGTAGATGAAAGGGAGGCAGGGTGGAACAGTCAGGCTACAGGGATCAGTGGTCACAAAAGGTCCAGGAGTTCAGGTACTTGGGATCAACTGTCCAAAGGAAATGGGGAGTGTGGAAAGGAGGTGAAGAAGAGAGTACAGGCAGGATGGAGTGGGGGAGAAGAGTGTCAGGAGTGCTGTGTGACAAAAGTGTCGCAGCAAAAGTGAAAGGAAAGATTTATAAGAGAGTAGTGAGACCAGCCTTGTTTGTGTAGGGTTAGAGACAGTGGCACTGATAAAGAGACAGGAAGCAGAGCTGGAGGTGGCAGAACTTAAGATGTTGAGGTTCTCGTTAGGAGTGCCCAGGGTGGACAGGATTAGGAATGAGATCATCAGAGGGACAGCACAGGTTGGAAAATTGGGAGACAAAATTCGAGAGGGAAGACTGAGATGGTTTGGACATGTGCAGAGGAGGGATAGTGGATATATTGGTAGGAGGATGTTGGAGATGGAGTTGCCAGGCAAGAGACGGAGAGGAAGACCAAAGAGGAGTTATTTGGGTGTGGTAAATGAAGATATGCAGGGAGTTGGGGTGAGAGTAGAGGACGTGGAGGACAGGGTGAGGTGGAAACGTTTAACTTGCTGTGGTGACCCCTGATAAAGGGAGAAGTCGAAAGAAGAAGAAGATTAGGTGTGTGTCCTCAGCGCTTCAGGATTAGAACTCCCACAGTTAATCAGACGCTGTGTTCAGCACAAGTAACAGGTCCTGATCTGGTGTGAAATGAATATCTGGAGTTCAATAGCCAACCGAGCCTTATGGTGAGCCTTCCTGTGCCTAACGAATGCAACTGATACACATGCAGCAGCATGGCTGGTTTTCAGTTTACCCAAACTCCCTTACGTCACCCCACTGCTGTGGTTCCTTCACTGGCTCCTTCTATAGAGACCCTACAAACAATGGACCGGTGCCTTCAAACCTGAGACTCAGTCATGGCCTGACTGGAGCCCAGGTGATGGAATAGCTTTCTCTTGCCGTCTTCAGCCGGTGACTAAAGACTCGCCTTATAATTCAGCACTTAAGTGAGGACGAAACAAAAGCTTTATCTGTTTCCCTTTACAGCATTATTTTGTTGTTATACTCCAAGTCCTAACAGGGTTTTTTATTTGGATGTTCTTGGGTCATACAAGTATGAGGTAATGCCTGAAAGTCACTCTCGATACGGGCCACACACCCGAGATATTTCATGTTTTTTCGGATCGACTTCATTTAATTTGTTAATAAACATCCATTCCTGCATTTCAGGCCTGCAACACATTCCAAAAAAAGTTGTCACGGGGGCAATTTAGGGCTAGTAATGAGATAAAAAGCAAAATAATTATGTGATTTCAAACAGGTGATTATAATCATGATTTTTTGGTGCAAAAGCAGCATCTAGGAAAGCCTGAGTCTTGGAGGAGTAAAGATGGGCAGAGGATCTCCAGTTTGTCACCAAATGTGTAAGAAAATGATTAAATAAAGAAAGATTGAAAGGGATTTCTGTATTTCTCATTCTACAGTGCATAATATAAAATGATTCAAGACATCTGGAGGAATTTCAGTGAAAAAAGGATAAAGACAGAGGTGTGATCTCTGATCCCTCAGAAAGAAAGAAAGAAAGAAATTATACTGAATCATAAAGGCAAACGATGAAGAAAGATGGTAGGAAATAAAGAAATAAAGCAAGACAGGAGGGATGGAAGAAAGGAAGAAACAAAGAACAAGAAAGAAAGAAAGAAAGAAAAGGAATTCAAAGAGTCTGGAGGAATTTCAGTGCATAAAGGGTAAGGGCACAAGTCTAAACTCTAGAGGGGTGATCTCCTGATAGAACCACATGGACAAGGGATTCCATTATCAAACCTTTACCAAGCTCTACAATACAGAGTTACATTCACAAATACCACTTAAAACGTTACTGTGCTAAAAAGAAGCCTTATGTTATAACCATGTCCAGAAGCGGCATCTAGGATGGACCGTCACACAGTGGAGACGGGGATTGTGCTCAGACATCAAAACTATATCAATCAGTATACATCTTCAGATCCCACCAGATTTCAATGACATGTGGTTTAAATCGTGATGCAGGACCTTCTGATCTGAGCGGGGACTCTGCACAGCTGTTTCTTCTAAGTCCTTAAAAGTGTCTTTTATTGTCTGATGGGAGCAGACGGGGGACAGTTTGTCCCACAGCGTTCAGAACCTCAGCGCCGGGCCTCTCCGCTGGCTAAACAACTAATATTTGTGTTCAATTAGAGGGCGGATTGGAACCTGCTGTGATGGCGGCTCTCAGAGGAGGCTCTTCTTTTCATCCTCATCATGCTCGGCTCTTTTCATCTCGGCCCTGGCTCCGCTCTGAGCTTCACACGGCTCCGGCGCTTTGAGCTCGCCGAGGAATTTGTGGCACTTTTCATGGCTCCACACACACACACACACACGCTCCACGTTCAGCGTTTCCTCTTCGGCTCCTGTGTTTCTCAATTAGTTGATTGCTGGTGGCTTTTTTTGTTCTCGGAATAAACAATGCAAACTTTTGTGGTGCATATCCTCACATTACCATGGGAAAAGCTAAGCCCTGAGCATGGGAAAAGCTTTTTAACTTGTCTGTATGTAAAATGTTTTATACAAAAATAACCATATAACCACATATTGCGTATCTGCGAGTGGTAAAAGTATGTGAACCTCTGAAGGTGAAATTAAAGTCAGGTCTATCAAAGTCTGCTCTTCACAGCACGCATTTATGGAAGTGTATCATGGCACGAACAAAGGAGATTTCTGAGGAGCTCAGAAAAAGAGTTGTTGATGCTTATCGGACTGTAAAAGGTTACAAAACCATCTCTAAAGAGTTTGGACTCTACCAATCCACAGTCAGACAGATTGTGTACAAATGGAGGAAATTCAAGACCATTGTTCCCCTCCCCATTAGTGGCCGACCAACAAAGATCACTCCAAGAGAATTCGTGTAATAGCTGGTGAGGTCACAAAGTACCCCAGGGTAACTTCTAAGCAACTGAAGGCCTCTCTCACATTGGCTAATGTTAATGGACGGCTCACGATTGTTGATGGAACAATGAATTCCGAATTATAGCGGCAAATCCTAAAGGAAAATAATAGTCCATGAACTGAACCTCAAGAGAACGTGAATCAGGCAGCAAGAGAACGACCCTAAACACACAGATCGTTCTACCAAAGAAAAAAGCGCAAATCTGAGCAACTGTATGTAACCTATAGCGTGTGTGTAAATAGGAGTGGGGTGAACTTGTGTAAAATATCATATCACAATTTTTTTAGGCCGGATCATGATCCACGATATTATCACGATTATGTTTCGCGTTCATTTTTAAGATGAATTTGCACCTGAACACATCAACCAAACTACTTTCTCGTCTAAAAAAGAGTGAAATAGCAAAGCATTAACTCAGAAGAACCTTTATAAATACTTATAAGTACTTGGCACACTTTAATCTAAACACTGCATTTACTTTCAGGTGCCTTTGTTGTTGTTGTTGTTGTTGTTGTTGTTGTTGTTATGTTCGGCGCTCTTCATGGTTGTCGCTCCTATGTGCGTTCCTGTGCTATCTGGCTGTCATGGTACACTTTGTGGTGCTTCCTTTTGAGGTGACTGAACGGGTTTGTTTACATGTTGTTTTCATATTTTGCGAACAACAGCTGTCGGATCAACGTGAGATGCTTTAGTGAATAGAGCTGTGTCTGTTTGTTAAAATGCCTTGGGATGCCATGTCAGCGTTTTTAAAGCATTTAACAATGTTTGTTTAGTACGACTGTTAGTGTGATGCCTCCGCTAAGTCAGATCGTGCAGGATTTTAATCGCTGACGATCTAAAATCATCATATCGCCCAGTCCGTATGGGTCTGGTTTGTCGGTGTTTCCTGTAAGCAGCACGTTAAGGAATGCAGAGTGGTTCTGCTCGCTGTAAGCGCATTTACAGCTTCGAGGATCAATGAGACCCTTGTTGTGGCGTTAAACTTTCACCCTTTTCCTGCGCAAAGCTCAGCTTACAACGCATTACATCCAAAGCAGCGTTTAGGGTCATCAAAGGGTAAGCTCGCTCAGTTCCGCTGCAGCCCAGCACTCGAAACTAAACTGGATATCAGATCAAAGTGCCAGGTATTACCAGAGTAAAAAGATCAGGTGTGTGATGGGCACCTTTTGGGCACTTTTTCAGGCACAGTTTGATGATGGTCTGCCCAAAAATGTGTGACGATGCAGCAACTTCTCATCTCCATCATGCGTGCACCATTAATCTACTCAAATTGCTGCTGATTATATATCCTGTATAATTTACTAAAGTACAGGAAATAAAAAATAAAAAAAAGTTCACGCTCATTTTTCACCTACAAAAAAAAAGGTGTAAATCAGTGACGGCTGCGTGGTTACAGGTTGCCAGGTCCCCTTGGTCGGGCGGGATTCTTTTCATCCGTGGATTACAGATGTGAGGTGCCACCTCATCAACTCCCTTCTTGATTAAATTCTCAGCTTTTGTGAGGGATGCAGATCTGGCAACCCTGGTTTTGATTTCTCTATACACATTTTTGAAATTTGGTAATATGCCGGTGAGTGAAGGTGACTGCAATCGTGCCTCTAACTCCTTAGTGTAAGGACACGGTTATGTACAAATAACCCTGCTCGTGCACCAGGAGGGCAGACGTGCTGCGATATTAACGATGCGGTTCGTGCGTAATCTCTAGACGCTTGGCAAAGTCACATTTTCCCATAATTATGGGCAGCCGCAGAAATACTACCCAGCCATGAGCAGCACGGTGGCCTGGTGTTTCTCCTGACGATGCCAGACCTACAGCTAAACCCACCCACAGGCATTAAGGAAAGGCTTTTCCCACAGCTGTGAGGATAAATCGAGGATGGAGTAAACGAATATGCAGGTACACATAATCTGAGATGCAGCACTCCACCGGGTTTTGATACCCAACCCTGATCCTGCGTGCCAGAGGGAGCGCTGGTCCTCGATGCTGAGCCTGTCTGGTTGGCATGGGCTGTCTGTTACGGAGTTGTGTTTCCGAGGTCTGGCATGCAGGTAGAGCAGGGTCTGGTGCCAGGATAGAGGACTGGCAGGACAATAGCACAGGAAAAGGATTGGTCCTGGCACAAACAGAGTGCCTGAAGGACTGGTTTCAGTTACAGGGCCTGCTTTGTGGCATGCCCCCCATCCCAAAACAGTTTTGTTTACAGTAGTGCTTGATAGAAATGAGTTAAAGTAGAGACTTCCTTTTATAGAGCTCAGGTCCGGACCCCTTGAAGTCAATGATCATGTAACCGATGACCTAAGCCACTTGAAAAGGTTTATCCTGACGACTTATCGTGTCTTTTATATATCGCTAAGATGTTTGGGTGTTTATTCGCCTCGTTACCCCTCCTGAAAGATTTTCGGCTCTGTTCCATAACCCTTTCTCACACACTGTGTGTTTGCTGTAACCTTGTAGAGTATGAGGAGGAAGAATGGAGCGACTGGTCACCCTGCACTACCACCTGCTCCCCTGGCACCCAGAAGAGAGTCCGGTCGTGCGGTTACGCCTGCACCGCCACCGAATCACGCACCTGTGAGCTGCAGAGGTGCCCAGGTGAGCCACGGACCGGATTCCCATCGTACCACACTCACCTGAGAACACATAACACTCAGATGCAAAGGTTTAAGCAGAAATATGACTTCATTTATTAACGCTTCAGGAGGTAAAGTGGGAGTAAAGTGTCATGTTCAAGAAACCAGTCTGAGATTATTTGAGGTTTAGAAGATGGTACAGTGTGGGCATAAAGGGGTGCACATGGTCAGCAACAATACTCAGGTAGGCTGTCGGGTTTAAATGCTGCTCAGTTGGTATTAAGTTGTCCAAAGTGTGCCAAAAAAATGCCATACACCATTACACCACCAGCAGCCTGAATAGTTCCATCCAATCATCTAATCCTCTATCGTCCGGTTTTGCTGAGTCCCTGTGACTTGTAGGCTCAGTTTCCTGTTCTTAGCTGACAGGAGGGGCACCTGTGGTCTTCCGCTGCTGTAGCCCATCTGCTTCAAGATTTTCACCCAGAGAACTGCCCTCACTGGATATTTTCTGTTTTTTGAACCATTCTCTGTAATCCTAGAGATGGCGCTGTGTGGGAAAATCCCAGTATATCAGCCGTTTCAGAAATATTTCGGAACAACCATGCGACGTTCAAAGTCACTTCAATCACCTTTCTTCCCCGTTCTGATGCTCGGTTTGATTCAGCATGCCTAAGCGCATTCTGCCGTGTGAATAGATATTTGCGTTGATGCATTAAAGTGTGTATAATAATCAGTGAAAGCTCAGTCCTTGTTTTTTATTAATTATTTTTTACTTTCTAACTTTAACCCGTGCAAGTTCCTTAATAGTCTGCTCCCTCCAGATGCTGATCTTTAGGTTCAGAGCACTTTTTAATCAGCACCGTAACGATCAGTGCGTCTGTGTAACAGTTATGATGTTTGATTTATCGGTGCAATCCTGCAGAACCCGAATAAACACGTCACCCGCTAAGCTGCCATTAAATAAATCAGATTTCGGCTGCACCCCCTGTGTAGGGTGCGCAGTGTAAAACCAGTCTGTGAGTGCAGGGCCTCTCAATGAGGGCTTTCACTGCAGGCTTCTCTCACACACACAGGTCATTCCAGTACACACACACACACACACACACACACACACACACACATGTTGTTCAGAATGTCCACTCACAGTCCTGGATTGCTGTTGACTTACTGAAACACACACTGCAAGGCCGTGCTCCATTTAGCGTGACTCAGCTGATACAGGCAGAGATAGAGGCGGCTTTTATTTTTCATAGCTCTTAAGGGTAACCGATCCTGATCTGCCCTCAAATTGCAGCGCGTACTCGTTAGTAATGGTGCTCGTTACACCCTTATTCAGCAGAAGTAATCAGGGTGTAGTAAATAAGGACCTCAAACCTGGTGATTTTTTTAAGTAACACGACGCCCGCGTGCATTTCTGCAAACGTGCGTACGTTTTAAAGCGCTGGATTAAAAAAGAAACTAATTTGGCGTGGGCTAAAGCTCGGGCGGATTTTGTAAGGCACTGATGTGCAGAAATGTGTTGTAGTTGCCGCACAGTGGGAGGAGCAACAGGCGGAGTAAGAAGCACGGCGTCTTTGCAACGCAGCCACACCCGAGTCAAGTGTGCTCGCTTCTCAACACATTCTTCGTTTTCACAGCTTCTGCAGGATTCTCAGTTAGGGTTGGGTATCGAAACCAAAATTCCAAGAAGCAGATACCCTTAAGTAAAACAGAATCTGGATTCCACTTATCGGTTCCTACTAAGACATTTACATTTACATTTACATTTACAGCATTTAGCAGACGCCCTTATCCAGAGCGACTTACAGTTGATACAGTCTTACAATCCAAGCAATTGTGGGTTAAGGGTCTTGCTCAAGGACCCAACAGTGGTAGTTTGGCAGAGGTGGGATTTGAACCCTGGACCTTCTGGTCCAGAGTCCAGTACCTTAATCACTAGGCTACCACAGTCCCACGTCCCAAGACACGTTATGCTTCAAATACACGGGTGCGATTCGTGCAATAATCCATGGTGCGTCGTGTCATCACATATGTCATCATGTAGTTTTGTTTTTATTCGCTCCTTTGGAGGATTAGTGGAGGATGGAAACTCAAAAGCGCTCAGAGATACCGACCTTATACTTTTGTTTCTGGAAGCCAAAAATGCATCGATAGACAGAATTAGGAAGAACATCTATTAGGAAGATCAGCCAGATGAACCAGAGACTCTGGGAGTGAATGAACCAGTGTACTGTATGTAGTTATAGGTTAGAGAGAAGATACAAACAAAGCAGCAGTACTTACAATAGGACAGGTCCATACACTTACACACACCATGTACAGCTTGGTACGAATAAGTAGAGGAAAGTTATACACACACAAACACAAAGTCTCCAAACACATCAGTCGAGTTGTGCTGTTCTTCTTTTCAGATGATATGAACGCGGTGACGGAGCTGATCCCTCATGAGATGATGAACGGCACGGACGCTTTTGATACAGGTCGGTTCATTAATCTGCGGTTCCTCTGTAGGATTCAGTGATGCTAACATTGTCAGTAGGAGTTCCTCTGAATCGTTCCCGTCCACACGCTAACGCGCTGAGCTGTGAGGTTAGCTGTGAGCCAGCAGCGGGTTCATTCCCACCCCGCCAGCAGATCGGGTTCAAAGCTTTTGCTGCTGCTTTCTTTAAATATTTACTCGTTTTATTATCTTTTATTCACTTTAAAGTGTGTTTCCTCTGCAGCTCAAATGACCCTCGCTGATTTATAACCGCCCCCCCCAGAGGCCGCAATCAAAGGAAGAAAGCAGGGGTTCGGTTAGACTGGGAAAGAAAACATACACGAGATTTTAGGGATTGTTCTACTGAGAAGTTTTCTGGCTCCCTTTCCAAAAACCAAACTGTTTGCTTTGGAGATTTTTTTTTTCACCATTATTGGACTGAATTTTGGCACGGATCAGTGAAAGCGATATATTTTTTTTGTAATTCAAACAGTATGTTAATGAATGCGTTACGAACACTTAACGAGATAAAGTGGCATGTAGTCTTTAACGTTTTTAAATAATCACGTCAGAACGAAAACGTTTGTAATGAGCGGGGTCCGACGCAAGTTTCATTTCTTGGCAGGAGACTGAATGCGTAACGTTCAGCACTGCTTAACCTGAAACTCCCTCACCTCACAGCGACAGAAGATCAGAATAACATCTGGATATTTATATTAATAAGAACGTTTATTTAATATTTCACATTATGACTTCAGTATAAAAAAAATAGTTATTTAAAATGATACATTTGCTAAACCAATTTTCTATGATAGTTCTATTTTTAATAAATGAAAACTTAAGTAAAAGTGATTTTTTCTCACTAAAATATATTTTATATATTTGTTATATATTTTAATATTTTTTCTTTTGTACAGTGTGCAGGGCAGAAAACGTTTTATTTAATTTAAGTTAATTTAATTTTTATTTTAATGAATAGAAATCTAAGAATGTCCTTAATAATCTTAAAAAAAAAAAGCTAAATAAAACTGAAAGCAAGTAAAAGCATTTATAATATGGATAAATATTGTTAAATACATAAATAATATTGATTTTTTAATATTGATTGAATTTTTTGTGCTCAATAATTTTTAAATAAATAGTATTATTTACAAAATATTCTAACCATAGAGTTTTTATTGTTTATAAATATTAAAAGCATTTTTAAAAGGATAAGTAATCTTTTATAAGAAGTCATTACTATATATGATGAGAAATACATAGTATAGTTTACAGAATTAATTGAAAATAAAAAATAAAAATGGAAAATTATTCAAAACATTTCGAAAAGAGGTCGAATAATCCAATAATTGATAGAATTACTTAAAATATATAATTTTACCGAATTATTGCAAACTTTTATAACAGCACTGAGTAAGGTTACACTTTGTAGAATTATTAAAAATAGTTGAGTTAAATTATTTTATTTTCTGTACTTAACAGAAGAATTGATATGTAGGTTAAATGCTTATCATTTACGGAAGTATTTAAAATTTAGAAATAGATTTCATGATTATTTTTGTAAAAGCATTTAAAAGTAGATGCATAGAACGTTTATAGAAAAAAAAGAGAAATAAATTTAATTATAATTTATAATAAAACATTCATAGCATATAATAATTAAATCTTTTAATAATATAATTTTTTTTTTAATAGAATAAATCAGGAACAAGTTTAGCCATTTTAAATTTATAACATAGTTAAAACTAGAAATATTCTTAATAATGTTTTTTCATTACAAAAGTATTAAGCCACATTTATATAAGTAGATTAAGTAATATTTATAAAATATAATTGATAAAATAATTAAAGCATTAATGGTAATCTGACGAGGCCAGATGTTTAACTGAGATGTAACGCCGTTCCTGATGTTTGTGCAGATGTGGACAGCTGTGAGAAGTGGCTGAACTGCAAGAACGACTTCCTAGCGAAGTACCTGCACCAGGTCCTGACCGAATTACCCAGCTGCCCCTGCTCGTACCCGTCCGAGGCCGTCTACAGCGCCGTGAACGTCTTCGACGAGAAGCTGCGCAAGACCTACAGGTGGCGCGATGCCAGCGGACCCAAAGAGCGGCTGGACATTTACAAGCCGTCGGCGCGTTTCTGCGTGCGCTCCATGCTATCGTTCGACAGCACCACGCTGGCGGCTCAGCACTGCTGCTACGACGAGCACATGAAGCTGATCACGCGGGGCAAAGGGGCGGGAGCGCCCAACCTCATCAGCACCGAGTTCTCCCCGGAGCTGCACTACAAAGTGGACGTGCTGCCCTGGATCCTGTGCAAGGGTGACTGGAGCCGCTTCCACTCGGTCCGGCCGCCCAACAACGGCCTGCAGTGCCCCCAGAACCCGCAGGAGGACGTCTACATGAACGAGCTGGAGGAGGCTCGCGAGTACTAAAGGAGTCACAGCGCAAAGAACGGAAAGGAGAAGCTTACTCGCTGCTGGTGCCAGCCTTTCTGCGCAAAGACCGAACGAGCTGGCAGCGCGGGCACCGCTAATATTCGGGCTCATGTCCCACACGTTTCATTCGCCGGACACATTTTGGGTCTGCTTATCTATTCAGGGACGTGGAGTCATATCCATTTACGTCGCTTTACAGTGCCCCCCGGTGGTGCTATGAATAATTCGTAACCAATACCTGTCAGTACCTAGTGACGTGCTGTTTTGGAGAACTATCTGCTGCAGCAACACGTGGTTAGAGACGTAAGCAAAGATTCGTTAGACTAAGCAGCCAGTCAGAGGCTTTCTTATGCTGATTCGGGTTGTGTAGCTTGGCAGGAGACGTCATAAAAAAGATGATTTTGGGGAGTGATAGCACGTGGTTAGGTGAGCAAACAAACATTTTAATCTGATCCAATCCAAATCAAGAGTTACTCACAGAGATATGTTAGACTCATCAGCCAATCAGAGAATTTTCTTCACTGTTTTCTTGCGCCACATTTGGGTAAATCTGTCTGGTCTCAGATTCCACCACCAGCCTAGTGGCGAGATTTGCTGACACTCTTAAAAAACATAATTATAAAACCTGAAGTATAGTAAGGGCATACAAAACTGACGCTGTTTCACGAAAGGAATTCCAGCCGAGCCCCTAAACCTGCTGAGTCCAAGCTGAATGCCGTTTGTTACCTTAGACGCAAGGCTCGGTGTCGTTCACAAACAAATCAAACCAGATCCCGAGCGACGTGTGAGTGTGGCGTCCAGATATTTCTGACAATGGTTCCTCTCATCCGTTACCCAAATGCCGCAGGAGCAGGTTATGAGTTATCGTTGTTAAAACTGTTTCACCAGGTCATGCAGACGACAGCTTAGAGAACGTTTCAGGGGCGGATTCATGAAAATAATGTAAGAAAAACTTGCGAAGGTTCTTAAGACAAACACTAATAAGTTTGTAAGAAAGTGCAGTTGTCGAAAAACTTCTCAAATATTATCTTAAGAAAATCTTCATTGTTTTACTGAAGGATATGGCGGCGACACATTTTGAATTTGTAATTAGTGTTATTTTCGTTATTTAGTTTAATTCGCCTACAGGAAAAACATCAAACCAACGTTCAAAAACATTAGCAAACAAGAAATCAGAGGTGGTGCTGGAACAGGAAAAAAATCCTCTGTGGTAAATCCGATAATTGTGAGCAAAAGCAAAAGATGAAGATGGGTGAGAGTAAATTTCGATGCTTACCTGGTCAGCTCTTACAGCCTAAGATGGATGTGAGGTTATCGTAAGGTTACAACAACATTTAGGAACGTAACGCTTTCAAGAATACCACTTGTTCTTAGAATTGTTCTTAAGAAAAGATTTTCTTTCTTAAGACACTTTTGTGAATCCTGTCCCAGTTTCTGGAAGCCAAAGTTGATACGTTCGCCGAAGGGTTCAGATCAAGGCAGGAATGAGGAATGTGCCAATGTTTAACTATTTCTCTCTGTCATAATTCCGACCTATAATAATCCTGATGCTGTTTAAGAAGACAACACAGGCCACGTTTGTACTGGACCGAGTTGAATTGAGATGTTCCCATCTGATTTCTGATAGGCTTTATTTACATATTTTTATTTTTGCTCTTCATGTTTTACCCTGATTTCCTCAGTCAGGGTTTGCGTGGGGTCTGAGACGACCAGTGCCTTCGTTTCCTCAAACTGGCTTCCAGTCAATCCCAGCGTAAGAGGAAACGATCATAGAAGAGAAATTAGTTTCAAAATTGAAAACAAGAACTATAACGTGCCAGTACGGAGCCCTGCTGGTGGCATTCCTTCATAATGAAAAAGCAAGCAACAGGGAATGAGTCCAAAGCAGTTTGTTAAAGTAAATGAAAAAAAACCATCAAAGTATGACAGTGGCAGTAAAAATACACATGCTGAACCTTTTTTATTTCACCTGAAGTTTGTCTGGATTTAAAAGACAGTTTTGCCTTTCTTCATTTGTTATAATTGTTAAGCCCTCTGTAAAAGTCGTTAAATACCTGTACATTACTACAAGAACCTGACGGTATTTTCCAAAAAGGAAACCTGATGCTCATTCAAACTCATCCAAAAATAAAGCACCTCATTACCTCCGTCCTTACGTCGCCTTTAAACGCTGCTCCGAAATGCGCCCCCCCTAGGCAGCCTCCTCCTGGATGGAATGTGACGATATTTCGAAGATAACTTAAGACAAAGGTTTGATTGTAGTAGATGATGGTACTTTCTTTTTTTAAGAACATGTAAAGAGCGTTTAGAGAACAATGGGACGTTAGATAAGGCGAGTGCACTTTGCATAAATCCGTGCTGATCTGCAAAGCCTCTCTAAATCGCAGCGGCTCCCAATCAAAGCGGCTCCAATGGGATGTTATTTTAAGGGCCTCAGCTTCACCTTTCAGCCCGGTGTTTATCGTGATCCGTGTCTTTGGCAGAAGTCGTACCAGATTGCCGCGGATTCGCCGTGCAAAGGAGCGCTGACAGGTTTATTCCGCGCCGCTGTAAAAACATCCACGTTAAGGTGAAATCTTCAGGCTGTCCTCCGATCCTGTTCTGCTCGGCTTCTGCTGCCGTTTTACTTTCGTCTCAGATTTCAGTTAGCAGCTGTCTTAGGTGCAGCAATTTATATTTCATTAAAAGCAGGCAGGTGCAGCACAGTCAGCTTTTGTGATTTCATTAATGCAATACGTGAATGCACTGAACAGAGCACAAGTGAGCTCGCTCTAAACAGGCTTCATGTTCTCCTTTCTAAGCACAGATATAAATGAGCTAAACATCGCCAGATTCTCACACAAGTCCTAAAAGTAGACAGAGAGCCCTATAAAATGTTATACTCAGTCATTTATTTATTGAGGAAAATGATCCAATATTACATATCGGTGAGTGCTGCTCACTTCAGGTCCTTCCACAACATTTCCATTGGATTAAGGTCAGGACTTTGGCTTGGCCATTCCAAGACATGAACTTTATTCTTCTGTAACCATTCTTTGGTAGAACGGCTTGTGTGCTTAGGGTCGGTGTCTTGCTGCATGACCCACCTTCTCTTGAGATTCAGTTCATGGACAGATGTCTTGACATTTTCCTTTAAAATTTGCTGCTGTGAAACAGAACAGCAAGTTGTCCTGTCCCAGATGCAGCAAAACAGATATACTACCACCACCATGTTTCACAGATGGGATGAGGTTCTTATCCTGGAAGGCAGGGTTTTCCTTTCTCCACCCATAACTCTTCTCAGTTAAACCCAAAACATCTGTTGCAGCCTCATTCATCCACAAAACGTTTTTCTAAGAACCTTCTGGCTTGTCTATGTTCTGTTCTTTTTGGAGAGCAGTGGCTTTCTCTTTGTAACCCTGCCATGCACACGATTGATGTTCGGTGTTCTCCTGATGGTGGATGGAGAGAGACCTTTCGTTTCGTCTAAGTTTCCCTGGGTTCCTTTTTTAACACTTGGAGTGATCTTTGTTGGTCGACCACTGCTGAGGAGGGTAACATCGGCCTTGAATTTCCTCCATTTGTACGCCTGATTGATCATCCCATTGAATACTGCAGCATTTTCCTCAATAAATAAATGATCATGTATATTTCTTTGTAATAGTTATAGATCATATTTTTGCAGGAATATAGAACATTTTAAAGCGCACACAAACTTTTCAGCACCATGTAGTACATGTCTTGTGGTTTTCTAGAGAATATGTTATTAATAAACAAACAAACAAATAACGTGAGTCAGGCAAAAAACTACAGTTCCTAAAGCAACAGTAAACGAAAGTACCACAACATAAACAATAAATAAAGATAAAGTAGACAAACATACACTAAGAACTAAGACAGAACAGAATCTCAAAGGAAGGTGAAAATAATATAAAAAATAATCAAATTTAAAATATTTAAGTATATATACAGTGTATAAGACCATAATGAGACTCATTATGTCCTGCACAGCCCCGGGGTGTCCCTTTAAACGACACGCTGGATTTCTGCTGTGAAGGCGCTTTAATCTCCGCACATGAGCGCCCTGTGCCCTGTTATGGCATGTTCGCATCACGTTTCAGTGCCCTGGAATCCAGAAGTTGCGTGGTATGCGCTCAGGCAGGGAGGGTATGTGTGCGAAAGGGGGACAGAGGGGCACTATCCACTGGCACTGGCCTTGGCATTGGGATTTCTCTGAGTCGGTGCCAGTCTGTCATGCTCCTGTAATAAGAGAACCAATCCTGTCCTTGACTCGAGTGGGCTTTCATTGCTTTGTCAGTCAGTCAGTAAGTAAGAAAGGACTGTGGAAAGCCCAAAGGGTCAAACAGGGTGAGATGTATACTTTTAATACTTCGGAGCCTTCTGAAATCATTGGCTATAAAGAGAGTTTATGTATTTTCTGGTCGTTCAGGAATATTTGATGAGATTGTGTCACTTTTTTGGAAAGAAAGAAAGGCACTTTATTTATAATATATCTCTGTGTATATACAATCCTATATTGATTAATACCTAATATAGACAGACAGTTTTTTAATCATTTGTTCATTATTGTAAAGGGATGAGTTACACCTACGCTGTATTCTTAAAGGATTTTGTATGTAAATGTAAAATATCTGGCATGTCATGTCTGTTGTTAGATTTATTATTGTACAGTATTTATTAATGTCCAGGTTTCCATGAGATGCACTATATGCAGCTGAGTGAACTCTCTTCCCGTGCAGGGTTGGATGTCAGGTGAAAAAGGGAATTTGTTCGTGCCACACCACACACCACGCTACTTCAGTTATGCATTTTTATACCAGTGTTCATCTGCGTTGTAACAGAAACTCTCCCTCGAAAATATAATAAATGTAATGTTGACAGTTCCTGGGATGTTAGTTTTGATTATTTCCTAAACTCTAAACGAAAGCGGGGGCTCAGCCATTAAGATAATGGTTGAGAGGTGGCACTGTTGGACCCCGGACCGAGACCCTTAACCCTTCCTTGTAGGATCGTATCAGTTGTGAGTCGCTCTGGATAAGAGCTAAATGTATCGCTTCCTGAAGTGTGAGTAAGCAGAGGTTTTGGAAAAAGTGTGTGAGACTGAGCTAAGGCAGCTGGAATGCCCCCTCGTAGAGTTATTACCTTACTCTGTATGAGTCATGAGGTCCAACAGAGGTCCAAAAAACAATAGTGGGCTCAGTCCGACCTGTGGACGCATTAAAACTGGAAATTACAACATCAAATCAGAAAAAGTTGGGAGGGTATGGAAAAATGAAAATAAATTAAATCACTTGATATCCAAAATGCCAAAATGTCATTTAAGTGCCAGAAGAAGGAACGACAGCATTACAAACTGGTAAATGCTTTACTGTCTCAACAGTTTTTGGAATGTGCCGGCCAGAAAAATAGCCCACCACTGCAGTGACCCAGCTTCGAGTCTCAGTGGAGTCCAGCCGGATCAGGCTGCCATCCTACAGCCATTACAGGCTATACTTGAGGAAGCGGAGTGCAAACTGAGAGGTCGGAAAGATTTGAGTGGGGGAATGATATCTGCCACAGTGACAGCTGCCTCCCCCCGACCGTGACCCTGACCGTGTTAAGTGGGGTTAAACGGGGAAAACAAAAAGATAGGATCAGTAGTAAGTCACTCTGGAGGCAAACCGTGCAATCACTGAAACCACTGATGGATTTTCACAAGATGCTGCCTGTACCAACACTGGTCCTCCACTGGGCTTAACAGTTGGCGGGCACTTTGAGGTGGAGTCATCCTTATTCAAGATCAATGCATCCAGGTCTCAGGACTCTGTATGGTCACACATTGGTCTTTGGTACAGAATGACCTTTGCCAAGGGCCCTGACCTCACACCATACCATAAGAGTTTTTTTTGTCTTTGGTCCAAAAAAAAAATCTGTGATACTGATGGGTCTGAGCACAATCCCCGTCCCCACTGTATGATGGTCCATCCCAGATGCCTCTGAGCCCAGAGAAGCCGACGCCCCTTCTGGACATGGTTATAACATAAGGCTTCTTTTTAGCACAGTAACGTTTTAAGTGGTATCTGTGAATGTAACTCTGTATTGTAGAGCTTGGTAAAGGTTTGATAAAGGAATCCCTTGTCCATGTGGTTCTATCAACTGTTGATGAATGATGGTTCTTGATGCAGTGCTGTCTGAGGGAGCGGAGATCACCCCTCTTCAGTTTAGGCTCGTACCCTTTCCCTATCCCAACATTTTCTGATTTGGAGTTGTAATGAGTGTACAAAGAAACTTTATATCTACATTGTTAGGGACAGACTTTGAGATTAAAGGCTTACATTAAGATCTTGTGGTGAAAATGAGTCTGGATAAACTGGAGAATCAGAGCTCACAGCTTATCACTGACTTACTATCAGGTGACGTCACCACCATCTGGTGCTCTAATGATCTAATTGCATTCAAATTAAGCAATGCCAGAGCCACAACACATCCGGGTTTGAATCCAAGTCAGGTGCTGGTGTGGTGACCAATAAACCCTAAATCTCTCATGTGCTCTCTCTCTCTCTCTCTCTCTCTCGCTCTCTCGCTCTCTCGCTCTCTCTGTGCAAAAGTTAATCAACTTTTCCCATTCAATCATAAAATGGGTCAAGCCAACTGGACTTCATAATCTTAAAGCCCGATAAGCTCCTCCGATTACCGACGAAATGTCTACGAGATAACATCACACATCCAGATGCCTTAACTTCCACTAATCACAGAGACAATTATGCAAAGTTGAAGCCATTGCCAGATGTTTATGAGGCGATCACAGCTGGGCTGGAGTGAGAGTGTTTAAGATGTCTTTTTAAGAACTTTCAAAAGACGTCCGAGCCAAAACAAAATGCTTTATTTGTGTAGCACATTTAATACAAGACATGGAGCTCAGAGTGTGGATGTTTAAAAGAATATGTACTGTCATAAAAACAAAGAATAAACTCGTATAAAAACAGAACAAGAAAATAAAATACTCCACAGGCCTGGGGTCGAGTCCTGGCTCGGCCTTTGCCTGTGTGGGTTTTGCATGCAAAAAAGAAATATGAAAATAATAAAAGTAATGATATTTCGTCCTATCACAGAAACAAACAGATATCAAAATGAGCACTCATGATATAAAACTCTCTTATCTGCCAATATCCTGTGCTAAAAAAACATTGAGAAACGTGAGTAATAACACTACAACTCCCACAATGCAATTCACCAACCAGCTATATAGGACACACCCACCCATGTGTGAGCAAGTGATACATGCCTGTGGAGAATAAGTGTGAAAATGTGTTGTTGTGAGTTTCCAGCAGCACGAATAGCAAGGAGATCGATCAAAGCTTCAGCTCAGAATGTAAGCTCTAACCAGGACGTCTGAGGTGAGCTAATTAGCTGATATTGCTATCTGTAACCGCTTGCTTTTTGTTTGTTTGTTTGGGGTGTGTGGCCGAGTTTTTGTCTCTATATGAGGACTTGAGGAAGAGGATGAACTGATCTAAAATAGCCACATGACTTACTTTAGGCTCCCGAGGATAAGGTTGGGATTTAAAGTTGGGTATCTTAAACCCAGACTTTATGGAAGCAGTGATGTTTCTGTCCAGATCAGCCCCGTCGGTGTTTTTCTGTACTCTCCTGAGAAAGTTACTGGCACTATTGGGCTACACTGTTCTCTGATTTGAAGTGGCAAAAGCAAAAGCTGAGAATAAGTAGCAAGTTCGATTTTTGACTCTTTGCAACATGTAACATGACTCACTTGATTCTGTTTAGTTAAATGACTCTTAAGACATAACGGGGAGAATAATTAAGCTACGAATAATTAGTTAAGAGCTCTCAAAAAATGTTCACACCCAGTCCAACACAAATATAATGTATTGAGTCTCAGACCCAACACAGCAGAAGCAGATTCATTACAGCAGAGAATATTAGGAGAAAGATTCACTGAGTTAGCAAGAATGGAGTGAATCTCAGTCATGACTGAACGATTCCCTTATTCACATACTGATTCACTAAACAAAAGAGAAGCGAATCTTTGTTTTATCATCAATAATTCAGTGATTTTAATACTGGCTATGAGTAAACCACCAAATGATTCACTTTCTGTTCAAAAGTATAGTGACTCTGTTATCACCAAATGATTCACTGATTCAAACACCAATGCACTGAATATAACAGGAGCACATGTGGCTCATGACCAAATGATTCACATTCGCTGATTCAAACATTAATGTGTTGAATGTAAACGCCTTGGAAGAATAAATTACTGATTCAACTACTGACTTTCTGAACAAAAGTGGATCGAGTCTCGGGTTATAACCAAATGATTCACTGATTTAAACACAGGTGCACCTAATGGATAGTCATGATGAAATGATTCACTGATTCAAATACTGACTTAATGAACACAGACGGGGCAAATCTTCATCATGACCAAACAATTCACTGATTCAAAAACTGACTCTCTTAACAAGATATGAATAAATATCAGTTATAACCAACTGATTCAAACACTGACCCACTGATGTTAAGGACCAAATCTCAGTCATGACTGAGCGATTCACTGATTCAAACACTGAGATTTGGTTCTTAACCATCAATGGGTCAATCATGGCCAAGTGATTCACTGATTCAAACTGGTCCACCCATTCAAATACTGACGTACTGAACAAAAAAGGGGTCGCTCTTATCACCAAATGATACACTGATTCAAACACTTGTTCACTTAATGTGAAGTATCAAATTTTAGTCATTGATTAAACACAGACTTAGTGAACACAGTGATTCAAATACTGACTTTGTGAACACTAGCAGAGTGACTTTCGGTTATCACAAAATGATTCAGTGATTCACACAACGATGCACTGAATTAATCTCATTAATGATCAAACGATTCACTGATTCAAACACTAAGAGGACTTACAGAATGAAAGAGGAGCGTTACTTGGTCATGACCAAATGATTCACTGATTTAAACGCTAACACATTTTGGGAACAAAAGCGAATCTCATTCAGTGCATTTAATGACTGATATGTTAATGACTCATTCATTAAGATGAATCATTTGAATGAATCATGTCTAGCATGTAGACTTTAGAAGGCCATCACTGATTCGTACTCTGTATACAGAGCGTTTTGCGTGACCTCTGCGTCTGTTGTTCTCTCATTTCTTTCATAATGGCTGTTATTCGACTTCAAAAACTGTGCAGACAATGCTGCGGTCACTGCCAGGTCAATCCGAGGGCTTTCGTGGCACAGCTGGCATTTTGTTTGATGATTCTGCACTTAGGGCTCTTGGTGATTTTGACAGTGGCCCAAACGAGGACCAGATGCCAAGCTCGGAGAACATTTCAACATTTCTAAAAGTACTGATTTAATCAGGATAGATTATTTAACACGTTCTATATCTGTGTTCCGTGAATTCAATATACAGTCACGGAAAGAGAGAATATAGTGCGTTCTGAGTTTAAAGCACACTTTATATTAATATAGGATCGTTTTATTGTAGGCATAATATTTGTCGATCCAGAAGTCACAACAAAACCCTGTTTATGTGCCCTTTGAAGGAAATGCCACCCTCCGGTTTACCCTGGCCTCCTGCTGCCATTTTCTATCAGTGGCAAAAACAAGCAGGATATTTATTGTGGGTCAGGCCATCATGGGTCCCGCGTCGAACCCGTGATAAGGGGGGTTCACTCAAAACGAACCCCACCTGCATCTGGCCCTGTTTTTACTGAAAACACCCCCCACCAACCACCAACCGCCGCCACCCGGAGAGGCGAGGGACGCCCGCCCTTTGTCTGGAGCAAGCGGAGGAAACAAAAATAAATGAATAGGGAAACGGTTACAGGACGCTGCTCAAATACAAAGGCTGCTTTTCCGGAAAGGGGCCGGCGCTTTCACGATGTATATGGCTGCTTGGTCTCGTGTCTTATGAATGTATCTGCTTAATAGGGCGTGTAGGAAATCGTTAATGCATATTGTCCATGCGATAAAGCCTCGTCATGTGACGAGCAGGCGATATCGTTTTGTTTAATGTCCCTGGTTTAAGACAACAAGCAAACTGCAGTAGTTTTGCTCGTAGGATAAAAGTTATAATTAAGAGGAGGTAAAAGCTTCTGTTAGGCTCAGTTCATAGCAGGAACACCGCAACCCAACCTCCAGTCCTGTGGAGTTGGTCACTAATTAAACACAAGTGTTATTATCATTTTAAAAAATCTACCGGCTTAGAAAACCTTTGTTTGGATTTAAATTTGTTAGATGAAGCTCTTAATGATCAGCCTGATCATTCCAATGAGCCGAGGTTCATCACCCTTAATTATAAACCTGGATTTTGATTTTAGCTGGAAAGGTCCAGAAACATAAAGTCCGTCCTTTAAACCAAAGGTCCTGGACTCTTAATGGATTCTCAGCTGGACTGAAGATCAGTTTGAGTCCCATCACCTAAGATGCTGGAGCAGCTTCTAGCTGGGTTTGGTTTGATGGATCAGTCAGAAATGTTACGGGAGGGTTATACAGCATCAGCAGCTCCGCCGGTTCTTATAAAGACTCGGCGTCTCTCATTAAACACCATCCCCGGCTGATCGGAGCTTCATTCATGGATCTGTTAAACCCAGCTCTGATTAACCCTGTAACAGGATGCTGTACTTTGGTTATAACTTCGGGATCTCACTCTGATTTCTTCTGTTAGTAGAATAGTGTATCTTAGTAACAGCCTACCTTAGAAATCAGAATCCTTTTATTTGCTGGATGTGAATAAACATTCTTTTTAATAAATTAAAGCTTATCATTTGATATATTTGTGTTTATTTTCTGTATAATGAACAGTTATTGAGTAAATTCTGTTCCTCGACTGTTATGACTGAAGCCCATAGTATGATGATGTTTTAGCAGTGGGGGAACCATAGAATGGAACCATTTTACCTTTTTATCTTAAAATCGAACAATAAATGGCGATAACAGAACTGTGGTATAATCACAATAATACACTCGAGGTTTGTGCTCTAATGTGACGAAGAGCAGAACATTGGTGAGGAAGAGATTATTAAAATATTTGAATAATATAAAATAATTTGTTTACCAATAAACCAGCATGCCCCGTTCTTGTTTTGGGATTTTTTCACCCAAACGGCATTTACACCATGTCGGTTAGCCGAACTTTACACACAGTGGCCCATTACAGTAATTGAAGTCCTAGACTGAAAGCTGTGTTTGGACTTTATAGGGGAAAACATGACTTTTATAAATGTCTGACTACACAATGCGCACTGCGCAAGTCATTAACAGACTATAAATAAAACCTTTAATTGTTTCATCTGGCTGATTGGGAGACGGTGGATTATTTAGAGAGAAAACCCGAGCAGAAATGATTTATTTAGCTTTTCCTGATGCAGTTAGGACGAAGCTGAACCGAAGGCTGTGAGCTTCCAGTCCTTGCAACCTTAGCCAGGTAGTGTCATTATGGAAGAGGAAAGCTAATCCACCAAAGAGCTTTGGCTGACCTGCTGCGTGAGTCATTTATTGGAAAGCTTTTGGCATTATGTTCCTCTCACATGTGTTCTCACATATCAAACGACTTACTCTTTCAGGTTTATGATTGTGTTTGTTGCCTGAAAAATGCAGCACTGTAAATCGTGCCGCAGAGATCCTGCTAAACGTGGGGCCGAAGCGGGGCAGAGCCCGCCGTCACTGCAGGCAGTGGAGACTGGGAACGAGGCTTGAGAAGGACTTGTTTTACAACCGCTCTCGGGGCTATAAAAGAACGAGAGCGGGAGATGCAAACCAGACCTGAGAAAAGTGAGTCCAGATGGGGGCTGGAGGAACGAGCGCGATGAGCCGAGATCAAAGCTCTTCCATCTCCAGCAATCCTCACACGATGCTTCGTCATAACGCCAAACCTCAACCGAACAGCGAGCTCTCTGAAATATTCTTTCATCTCCTCTTAAACCTTCAACGTTCCTGTTCTTTCGATGTAACACCTAAATGTAACGGCTCCAATCGCCGGGCCCAGAAGGACGCACGGCCTCCAAAGATAAATCGCGGCTCTTCTTGAACTCGTGCATTAATCAGAGCTCCACAGAGGTTCACCGAGTGCGATTAAAAATCCAACCATTAGCACATTTCTGTTTGTTTGCACTACAACCGCTTCCCAGAAACCGATATAATGTGTTCCGTGCCATGCTGGAGAGCCTCCAGAGTCAGAAGAAAAGCTGCTACAGGAGGCAACGGGCAACCTGCGCCCAGCTCTGTGACCCACGCCAAACGCAAACATGTACAATCAAATCAAGATAGGGCTCTGCAAAAGGTTTGGGCCCCCCTAGCCAAAATGACATGTTTTGCTGATTTTCAAAATGAAAATAGAAGTTACATGGCATCTGCAGGAATAAACTTTAATGCAATCCCAAATCAGTAAAAGCTGGGAAATGCAAGTTAAAAAAGTAAGTGTTTCTTACAGACAGTATGAACCCGAGTTTTATTGAACAACATTTGTTAATAAACATCCACTCCTGCTTTTCTGGCCTGCAACACATTCCAAAAAAACAGTTGGGACGGGGCCATTTAGGGCTAGTACTGAGATAACAAAACTAAATAATAATGTGATTCCAAATAGGTGATTATAAAAATTATTCGGTACAAAAGCGGCATCACCTAAAGGCTGGGTCTTTGAGGAGTAAAGATGATCAGAGGATCTCCAGTTTATCATCGAATGTGTAAGAAAATTAATGAAATGTTTAAAAACAAATTATGTTCCTCATAAAGATGTCGTCTTGAAGGCAGCTCATGTTGCTCTAAAATCTCAGTGTACTTTTCTGCATTAATGCTGCATCACAGAAGTGAAGAAAGACCTTTACCAAGGGCCCACTGTATGATGGTCCATCCCAGATGCCTCCGAGCCCAGAGAAGCCGACGCCTCTTC